>VZRH01005110.1:516301-549998 GCA_013397555.1 Urocynchramus pylzowi | reverse complement strand
AAAAATCACAAAACAAAACCCAAACAAGAAAGTCCTTTCCCTCTCTGTTTTTTTCCCTTCCAGTTTAATGTTTCCCTGGTCATATTTCCCAATTCTTTATATTTTCCTAATATTTAAGTGAGCTCTTTCTTATGCACAAATTTTTATGCAAGAGATAAACAAGAAATTATTTTCTTCCTCCTTTCTATCACTTCTTTTCAGCCTTCCTCTTACTTTTTTTTTCCTATTTACTCCTCTCAGTTTCCAACACATCCATCCTCCCCCACAGACTCATCTCTCATCCCCTGTCACACCTTTTTTTTTTTTTCTGTCTTACTGTATAGGAACTATTTCTCTGTTCCCTTCCCTAAGTCTTTTTATCCATACAGGTTTTCACCCAGGTATTAAACAAAGTGTTGCACAGCATTTTGCAGCTGTGTCTGGGATATCTCAATTCAGCTTCCCACACTGCTGTTTCCATCCATGTCTGCTGCATGGGAGGGGTGACAGGGCATTGGAGAGGAGTAGGGCAGGCAGGGCCATGGAAACAGCCGTGTCAACACCTCTGAAGGCAAGCGAGCCCAGACGGAGAAGACCAAGCACGAGCACACACAGCACAGCACTGGACGTGGCTGCAGCAGGAGCCTCCACAGCCCTGCAGGACAGCTCACACTGGACTCTGGTCACGGCTGCTCCTCAGCCTTGTTTAGATGAGTGATTTTACAACTGCAGGAGACCCCAGGTGGTCCAAATACCGTTTCTAAGGAGGATATGGTGGACAGCTAATGTATGCTACATGGCAGCCTACATGTACCAGCGCCCTCAGTCTTAAAAAAATCCCAGATAAGCTAAAACAGCACTCCTAGATTTTTTTAAGGCGGTACTGAAAACATTCAGTAAGACCTTGTTCCAGTACTCCTTGATGAAAATCTTTGACCTTCTGTAGAGCAGTCCGTTCCTGTTCTTCTATTTTTCCTCTATGGCCGTCTGTTTGTCTTGTTTTCATGATGCAGTTTCTTGCAGGAGAAAATATTTCAGGCGTTCACCATGCTCAGCACTAATGTAATAACAAACAGGTTTGCATTTAGAGGCAACACTAATAAAAAAGATTAGATTCTCCAATCTCTGTTTACTTTGTGAAAAAATAATTAATGTAAAAAATTCACTCAAAAATTTGTGTATAAAAGTATCATTTTGTTTAAAGTCTGCCTCAGTATTAAACTGCATAAATGGATTTTCCACTGCTTTTATGACAGCCTTGCAGTCCAACACAGGATATAAAAGTCACTAAAGAGGAAAATATAACAGTAGAACTACAGAAACTGGCAAGATAACATAGAAATAGAAACATCTCCTAAAACTACTAGCTCTATTTTTTTATGAAATTACTAGGTTTCAAGTTGACGTTGTCAGTGCAAGTAATCTTGAAATTTACACTACGGTAGTTTCACTATCTCAAGTCAAAGACAAAAACAATAAAGGAAAAGGACATTTTTGAAAGCTTATGCATTAAAATTTTGAAACTTATTTGCTCGCTTGATGAAGGTTATTTCATTATAGACAGAAAAAACATTTTTTAAATTAAGACCCATATGGTTTCAAATATTTTGCTGCAGTGTCATCAGTGCTACAGAACAATACACAATGAAGTAATAGATTTTCTATCCAGTCTGAGTGCTGTGAAATCCAGTCACCTAAAAGCATGAAGCAGAAGGTTCAGATTTTATACTTAGTATTTCATAGGAAACATAACACTGGATCATTTAGGAGTTAAGCAGAAGATTAGAATAAAGTATATCCTGTAAATTTTGTATATGGTATAGGCCGCATATGGACAGTTCTTCCATCTGCCTAAATGACTTCAACGAAGACACAAGTAGATAAAATTGAAGTTAATTTAGCAACATGTACCCACATGATAGCAAGTCCAATTTTGATTGAAATCATTTGAGGGTTCTAACATTTGCATCTCTTCAATCAGCTTTCATTTCTTACAGAGATTCATCATCTCAGTATCTAGCTGGATTGCACAAAAAATATGGACCTCCATTAATTTCTAGAACGAAAAATTGAAACTAATCCCAGTGACCATCTGGAAGGCATGAGTAGCACAAAAATTTAGCTCCTTGCCTGTAAGGCCACAGCTTTTCCTTAAAAAGAACAAAAAGTAATTCCACAAACTTGGTTTCATTTTCAGTTGCAGGTGTGATTCAAGGACCTCGGCATCTCACATTTTGCTCATAACGAAGGCAACGCAGCACCCAAACTCAGGATTCCAAAGCCTGTGAAGTTGTCAACATCTTTCAGAGTATTCACTTCTTCTAGCTGGAATAGTTCTGAAATCTAACAAAGACTTTCTACTGATGGATACAGAGAGGATAAAGTGAATGTAAACCACATATTTTGGGACAAATCTTCAAACTATTTTTGATCCTAATTAAAGGTGTCTATGTGAACATCAACCTTACCAGAAAAAAATGGAACTGTCAAGTCACAGAAAGAAATGGTAGATGACATGACCCTTGTCTCATGTTACTGCTTCTTACATGTGTAGCTTCACTGTAGCAAGTTTGATTATAAATATAAATAGGAGTTCCTATATAAGTGTGCACACTTATACACAGGCAAAAAGAAATTTCTAGTCTTTTACAGAAGCAACATGTCTTTTTTTAGCATTCATTCTCTTTAAGAATAAATCTCATTACAAGGTTTTAAAAGTTGTATATCATAACAATATTAGAGATGTGTTCATATTAATGTGTCTCCAGAAAATACCCTGTCTACATTTTGTTTCAGGGCTAAAACGTATCTGGGGGAAAATGAGCTCATTCAAAACAAATGCTTCTTTAAATCCACTTTAATTTTTTCTGTTGAGCTAATCAGATATGACACTGATTTTACCCTGTACTCAGAACCTGTTAGGTATTCTGTCCAGCTGAAATACAAACACTGTTTCAATTACAGAGGAAGGCAGGTAGAAATTAAAAGAGGCATTGCTCCTTTAGGTTTAAAGTCGCTTGGCTAGTCAGATCTTCAAGAAGAATCTCTGTTACTGAGTTGAAGATTTAAACAATCGTGACTTTCAAGAGTGTGTTTCCACACCATTAGTGATATAGTAGTTCACATCAGAAAGAACGACTGCATTTTAGAGAATTCAGCAGAGAAATGATTCTTATCTAGTACTTGGTAGAGGCAATATTTCAGGTTTTTTATGCCATGGTTTTTACAATCTAAACACAGAAATTAAATGCCTGTAGTCATAACTCATATCCTCCAATTGCTTTAAAATGAACATTTAGCTCCTCAAAGGGGTTGACAATGTCTTTTTAAATTACTACTGCTGATTTATAACACGGTGATATGACAAAGTAGACTTACACTCCTCAAATCTGAAGATAGAACAAATATTCTTTGCACATAGTAGCGGGCAAAGGTTCTTCAGAAATAAAATATGCCTGCCCTCTACTGACCATCTAAGAAACTCTTTTTTTTTATTAAACGATATTTATACCAGTAAAATTTTAAAGGAAGTTTTAAATTTCTTTCCTCACTCAAACGGTCTCATAATGTCATGTCTCCAAATTAGATTTCTAATCTCCATGTACTTGTTGCATCCCTCCAGAAAGCTCAAACCTGTTGGTTTGCACAACATGTTACATGTATCCAAATATTTTTTCTTTTTTTTTAAATTCACTGGTCTCTTGAGAAAGTCAAGGAGAAAGAATGGAGTAACCCAGAGTTTAAAATCTGAGTGTCTGCCCAGAATTGCTAATGTAAAAGACTCCTTTTTTGCAGCAGCAGCTGTTACGAATCAAGAAGCAATTGTACCTGGGACATTCACACAAAATGAGTTTTATCCTCAGGAGAGCTTAGAAAAACATGAAAGTGTTTGCAAAATTCATTGGATACCAAATTTCCAGGATAACTTTAATTCAGTTTCAAGCCCTGTGCACATGTGCTATCAGAAAGAACAGTTTTCAAGACTAGCAAGAAAAACAAATTCCTGGCTAGATACATGTGGCCAGTTCTGCCAGAGACACACCAGGGCACATCTGGATTAGCTGTCTCCTTTTGAGTTGCAATTTGTCTAATTTGTTTTAGACTTATTTAAAATGAGATGAAACCATGCTTTAGAAGTGCTCCCCTCCCCATACTGTACATGCAGTCAGATGAATCTTGGGGAAGGTTGTATTATTTAGGCTAACCACCAGCAAACATAGCCCTCAAGGAGGAATGAAAAGAACAAAGGAAATGCTCCTCTCCTGGCAAATCCAAGGACACAAACTGCTTCAAAGTGCAAGAAGGAAGAGTTCAGTCCAGAGCAGATTTTACTCTTGGACTCTGGGGATGAACGTCATTCCAGACAATGAAGTCACCACTGTTTCTTTTGGGCTAAGTGGGACCAGTATTGACCTCAGCACAAGCCAGTGCTAACTGCTGCTGTTTTCAAAAGCTTTCAGAACTTGTCTGTGTACAGTCAATATGAACAAATTAGGCTATGAACTCTAAACAGACCAATTATTCCTGTTTAGTTCTCCATGTGGGCACTCAAGGATAGGAAAGCATCCACAGCACAAGCTAAACACCTGGACCTAAGGGTCAGGCTGTCCAGTCTTGACACCAATTTTAGCAGTGATTTCAGTGAAAATTTACCCAGACCAACTCATAAGTGCTACTAAGAGCCAAAGACTTAATACATAACTCAGCCATTACATAATTAATACATAATTAAGCCATTGCTCTTGCCATTGAAAACCTGTATTCACTAGGTACAGTCCTGTGCTAATGCAAGGCTTAGTATGCTTTACTTTCTTCAATAATACTGACTTCCTGTAGTCACCAGAAAGTGACTTTCCAGCTTGGAAACACTCCAGTCCAAGTTTTCATCAGCCTTTGAAGCAAGTTGCCATCTTCAGAAACTGTAGAATAGCTACAGGCACAAAACTCTGAACTGGCATATAAATAGATTAGTGGAGAATCCGAAAAAAAAATCCATTGAGTAAATAGTTTTCTTTTCCTGTTTACATCCCTAGCTAACCTAGGGATGTAAGAAGAAAAGCAACAGAAGGCATAGGTCTTAATAAGCCATGTGGATAGCTAGCCCTTTTTTGAACATTTCTTTCTCTATATAGTACACAAAGATATAGACAATATGTACAGATACATATATTACACCAGATATATATATACTTCCCCTATAATAATAATCAATAGCTACATTTTTATGGAGATGCACACTCATGGTGCTTCTGCTACTGCTGCTAGACAGCTGCCTAATGCTTGTGGTTTGCAAACATCAACTTCCAGAGGATGAACAAAAAAAAGTATCCCTGGAGTAGAGTATTTTAAAAATGGAATCACCTGCTCATGAGTGAAGTTTAAAGAACAAAAGCTTTCTTTCACAATCAAATTTCCACCTATCTGGGCATCTGAATATTTTTGTCATCACTGCCCTGTTTTGAAATCTTTTTCTACTGGGAAGCTGAGGCTGTGTTCTGGAAGACCACACAGCACAGGTGGCAGCAGCAGCATCGTATAGCCACAGAGACATCAGACTCTGTAGAAATGAATGTGGAAAGGAGATGACACACTCACAAGACTTCTATCATCTACTTAAAGATGAACTTTCAGTATAAAAATCATAATGACAGTAGTGACATTGTCAAATATTAACAACATAGGTTATACTCATATAAATTACCTCTGGTTCTTAAGATGAGACCAACAGTTCATGACAGAATATGCTTCAAATAACAAAAAAAGTCATGTTGACCAAATAGTGATCATAGATAAAGCATATATGATCCTTCCCACACAAGCCCAAAAAGATTATTTATGCATGTAGAAGCAACAGACAGTAATTAAACCTCACAGTATTTACAGCAAAATTTCTTCTCGGAATCTTTAATCACTCTTTAAGAATAGCCACAAGCAAAAAAAGGTTGGTATTTTCCCTTTCACAAAAATTAATCACAACCCTTTAAAAAACCTAACTACAGCAACACTGAAAAACTGAGTCCAGAGACATCTTCAATATCTATTTCTTCCCTACCAACTTTGCTATAGATACCATAACAGAGACAGATGCACAGTATCAAGAAAAGCACTCTGAGCGCTGCCGCTGCCAGACTATTGAGCCTCACAATGTACATAAAAAAGTGTTACCCCTGAGGCAAATAAACATAGCAAACACAGTCCTCCAAGAAATACTACACAGTATTGGAAGTTTTATGCTATATTTAAATCTTGTCCTCTCCTTTTAATAAGGAAATATTGATACTGAGAGAGAAAATTACTCTTCCTGATAATTTAAAACAGTCTGTTAATTTTCGCAGTAGGACTGTTAAGTGTCCTTTTGAAATTCCTTAATCCACAGAGTCACATAGAGGCAGGACATATCTTTGGAGATGGAGGCTGAACTGGGCAGAAAGACACAGCTCTTTTGCTGACACTGGAGAATTTCACATTCCCTTGTCTCAGAGATAAAGGCTTCTTTCACCTTATCATGAAGACAAGAGCCCTTGGGGTCTTGCACAATCAGGAAACATGGGGTTTTGCAAGTGGAGGTGCTAGGAAAACTTAAGTACAGCAACCAGACACCACCTCCTAATGAGACAGACAATCAAAGAAGGAACACTAACCTCTGCAACTTATTGTTGAACATTTCCCAGATTAAAAAAAAATAAAGTCGGCTCTTTAAAATCATCTTTAGCACTTCCATTTTACTTGCATAACAGGACACAAAACTAATTGGTGTAATGCCCTGTATTCAAAACCAAAAAGATCTATCATGGTAGCTTTCACTTAATGTTATACATTTTAGTTTTGATGTTCAACTTTTTCCTTTTCCTTCTTCATTTCAGCTTTCTGAAACCATCTGCTTTCTGTTAAGATGAATTTTTAAAATCCTTTGAGCTGCTCATATGAAGCGAGTAAAAGTTGGGTTTTCTAAAAGAGGCCGAGATTTGCAATGTAAACAACCTATATGAGGCTTATATCTTCATTCAGGTTTATAGCAAGTGGGTGGATGCATTGCATAACTACACTTCAGGAGAGGTAATTAGGTACTGAGATATGCATTTGCTTGTATAGTGAAAATCATAATGACAGTCATACAAGTGCACTAACCCATACAAACCTGCTTATTTTTGTGCTCATAACCATGTTCCTTTACTTTCTAAAAATATGATCTCTTATGAGTATTCAAGGTTATAAGGGCCCACAAATCCCTTTCACCACTGCCTATAACTTCTGAGCTTTTCTGTCTCCAGTTACTCTTCACCACTTAGGAGACTGTAGAGCCCCATTGAACATATTTCATGTGGTTAGCTAAGGTTGAGAAGGTTTATTAACTGTTTCACAGACATTTAGAAATAATAATACCATGGCAAACTGTGCCTGATTTGCTTTCTTTAGGTGCATTATATAGCAAACAATCCAGCTGCAGCCCAGAGGCAGGCTAGCTGAGCCCACACAAGAGGGGCATCTGCCAACCTGTCTACAGGCAGGTTCCTGCCCGAGCTGCATGGAACATCGCACAGCCTCGTTAGCTCCTGCTTGTTTAGACAGTGGTTCTCTTCCCATTGTGTTGGTTATTCTTGAGAATTAATGGAGATGGTCTGCAGGTTACAATAATAAGACAGCAAACTAATAAATGTTAGGATGCAGAGGCCAGTGCCCATTATCTGATCCAATGTATGGGATTGCCATGGATTGGCAATGGATCAGACATGGCTCCTGTGGTATCTGACTGTGACTGCACAGCCGAGCCCCATGCTAGTCCAGAATCCATTTACTTCCTTTAACAGCATCTTTAAAATCTCAGTCCAAGCCTCATTCCTCTCATCAGTGGGTTATGGACAATAATGCTGTCTAACCTCAAATTACTGTGATGACAAGATCCTCAGAAAGGAGGTGAAAGATGATTGTATAACATTACTAAGTACTGCTTTATTCTTTTTTGAAGTAGATGGAGCATAGATCATGTTAGTGCTTTAATCACATACATGACTTTTGCTCTGACATACTGGCCTAGTTCAGCCTAAAGTTAGTGATAAAGAATATTTTTAAGTATCGAAACCTCACTAAGAAATCATTTAAGGTCTTTTGCTTTTAAATACAGATAGTTACTTCTGTTTTTCCTGAAAGGAGTGGATCACATTTGCAACATGGTTTGTCCCTGATCACCTTGGCTTAGAAGACCTCAGCAATGGTATCCAGACATTGCAGGCAAAGGACAAGTTCATACCCATGAACCACAGGCTCATACAGATTCTGTACCTCTCATCTTGGTTTGGAGAAGAAATAATACAAGAGGGTTGGCTGCATTTTCAAAACTTGAATTAGTAGCTTGCTACTCAGCCCTGGTGAGGCCACAGTTGGAGTATTGTGTGCAGTTCTGGGATCCACAGTACAAGAGAGACATGGAGCTCCTGGATCAGGCCCAGTGACTGAGAGGGGACCTCCTTAATGTGTGTAAATATCTAAAGAGTAGGTGACAAGCAAAAGGACAAGAGGCAACAGGTAGAAACTGATGCAAAGAAATTCCACCTGAACATGAAGAACTTCTTTACTGTGCAGATGAGCAATGGAGAAGATTGCCCAGAAAGGTTGTGGGGTCTCCATCACTGGAGCTACTCAAGAACCACCTGGACACAATCCTGTGCCATATGCTCTGGGCTAATCCCACTTGAGCACGGAGGTTGGACCAGACTACCAGACTGTGGTCCCTTCCAACCTGGCTAATTCTGTGATTCTGTGGTTGTATTGTCAAATGCAGACATGGCAAAGTCATGTGGTCTGTTTCACAAATTATGAGCACAACAACTCTGACTCTAGGAAAAGAACAGCTGTAAGCAGCAGCTCTGAGCAAATAATATCAGCATGGTAAATACAGCACTCCAGAAGAGAACCACAAATCCTAAAAGGTGATATAATCTAGGTGGTCCTGGATCTGCACCCCATTTATTTATGCATTAAATATACAAAATCTGGACAAACATAAAGTGTCTGAGTTATTAAAATGTCTGTGGTGTGATGTACCTCTGGAGACACTCAAAAGGTTACAAGCTCAAGCACAAGGCAAAGCCCTCCTTTTGCCACACTAACTGGTCAATGTAAAAGCACTGAAGTAGGTACTTAGTGCTTTCAAAGAAAAAAAATCGGAGTTGTGGAGGGGGAGTTATTAATAAATCTGCCCTTTAATAAGGATAGTCTATTACAAAATAATTTGTAAGTATATTAACCTGTAAAAGCAAATTGCTGATGGGTTAATGGGTTTAAAGACCTTGTTATGGAGAACCATTAAATATGTAAAAGAGTACTCACAATAAGGAAAGGCTGAAGAGTATAGACTGGAAGTATAGACTGCGGTTTTTTCCATTACATCAACAGCACACTTGCTGGTACAGAAGAAAATAATTTATGATAGCATTTGCATTTTTTTCCCTGTTCTATAAATTTTATTTTAACCCTTTTTTCCCTCTTCAAATTGTGCAAAAAACCCCACCTTCCTTTTTATCACGTACACATTTTTTTCATGGTTTTAGGTATAAATACACATCCTTTCTCTCTGAGAAATTAATGGATAACTGGAAAACTGGTGAGACTGTAACATCAGAGGTTCGAGCCTCACCAATGTGCAAACAGATTTTTAACCACACTTCTGAATGCTGCTTTTTGTTCAGGCCCAATTAATTCATTCATTCTACAAATTAGATTCTTACAATCAGACCAGACACTTTCTGTTAAACCATGCCTTATATAACTGAGATCTTTATTCTGGGATATTCAAGAATTCTTGTAAGGCATTTTTTTTACCACAAAAAGGTCAGTCAAGTCCCTAACACATTTGACAGGAGGGGAAGTGAGGATGACTTAAGGACTGGAAATCTAAAAACAGGGAATAAAGAACGATAATGCTGCAATACACACTTAAGATTTAAGGTGACTCAAAAATAAATACTGACCCAGGAACCCCAGATCTGACAGCTGAGGAGATTCTCACATGTAATGCAAACACTGTAAGGAAATAGATGAAGGAAGACAAGCAGGAAGAAAGAGTCCAGTGACACAGACGTGATAGCAATTAATCAACTAGCACAGATTTTAGGTCCTAACTCAAAGCTGAGACTTTTCTCCTTAATATTCGTCCCATGACAAAGACAAAATGAACAGAGGACTGATAGGCAGCTAAAGACACAGGCTGTGTAGGCACTTCTGGCCTGTAAGTTTGTTTTTTGCAGCATATAGCTCTCAGCCCATTACAAAGGCCACTTTTCCTGCAGCATTGTCCCTAAAGCTCATAATGTCTCGTACTTGTTTTGTCTTTTTCCAGGGAGTATTTTCTGAAGAAAGACCCACCATTTTCCTGGAGCAAGCCACTTGACCACAACTCCCGCTGCCAAGGGAAAACACTTCATTTTCTCTTTTTTCAGTGTTTTGTGAAAACAGATGAAAACAAGAAAGAGGCTCAACATAAAGTAAGTAAACCCCAGAATTAACATCAGAATAACTTCAGTTACTTCAGCTATTCTGACAGAAAACCATGATAGTTAATATTATCATTTTTTGGGGTTTTTTTCTGGGGACACATGGTCATTTCCCAATTTTGTACAGATAGCTGTCTGCACCAAACACGAACATCCTCTGACCAAGCACTGTGCTCTGACTTCTCTGCAAGTGGAAGTTTTCTGTTCTTCATGGCATGGTTCCAATACCAGAGCAACCACCAATATATATTGACAGGAAGGTACTGAATCATTTTTTGCTATGAAAAGAAGTGCTACTTTGCCATGTAGTCCTTTGTTAAAACAAAATTTATTTAGTTTCCATGTTTTTTAACAAGCAAAATGTTCTAAGATGGTATTTTAGAATTTGCTTATGCAAATTCAAAGGAGACCTCTTGGACACACTTCATCATTTCAAAATATACACTTTACACCTAAGAAAATGTATCAAAGCCACAAATGCTTTGGTCAAGAAGTTTCACCCCTCTTGAATTGACTGATGATATCATATGTTCTAGGAATATTTTTATCATCTGGCATGTTGCTCGGCACCATATGGCACTGCACACTGACAAGAGAGAAAGGACTAGTTTTAAATATTATATATATATAGGTAGATAAAAATAAATGTTACACTTCTATAGAAGTATAAAAGCACTATTGCCCATTTCTGTAATTCTTATTACGGTAGGGGTTCGTTGTGGAAGGTATGTTTTTCATCCTCACACTGAAATACAGGAGAACTACAGGAGCAAAATGTAGAATAGTTTAAAAAAAATAAATGCAACCTCTCAAAAAGAGCTTGAACTGAATGCAACACTTTTTTTCTCACTTAGCTTAGCTTCTTTTTCCAAGACTTGTAATTATTGTAATAATGACATATTAACCCTTTCTCATGGAATTAATTTCATGCAGTTAATTCAGATAGACAGGTTTTATAGTCACTTACAATTTCTATATAGAGTGACTGCTCCAGTTCTTTCAGTACTGGAGGGGATGAAGTCTGCTAGTTTTTCCAAGAAAACTTTTAAAATGGAAGCTCATGTCATTTGACATTAATACACATGTATATTATCTCTCCATTTTTTATCATTATTTGAGGTAAAATGACATTATGAATTGTACAAAATACTGTAATGACTATTTATTTAGGTAGAAATAACGGGTTTTTTTCTATTTGGCAAAGGAAAATGTGAAATGTGGGGGCTTTTCTGTGAGGTCACTAACTGCGTACAATAGAACATTTAGCCCAGAAAAGTGCTCACCATATTATTGAAATTCCTCTTTTATTTTCCTCCCTGATATCTTCTTTATAATTCTTCATTCGAACTCAAACACAGCAAGATCTCATCTTCTCCTCTAACATGGCAATACCCCAGAATGTGAAAATGTATCTAGAGAGACAGAAAGTTTAAACATATTCTGTGCTAATGCAAAAGCAACCAAATGTCCATGGCCTCTCCATAGTAATACTCTGCAAATTTTTCCTTCATAATTCACCATTTTAAGAAGAAGATACTAAACTGAGCATAAATCTTCTCATGCCTTTAGAAACATCCTCCTGTCCATCCCATGTCTTCACCACACAAATATTTGTCTGTTTGGGCTTTTCCAGAGTACTTTTACACAACCCAAACCTGTAGGAAGTCTCATTCAGACCCTGAATGAGTCTGACATTCAGTCAGATAAACTGAAATGTTTATCTTCCTCCCACCTCCAGGTCCTCCACCTTCTCCCAAACCCATGTACAAAAGTCCACCCCATCTTCAGAGATACTTGTGAATATGACACACTGTTTTTCAACTTTGCTACTGTTAAAATCTTTACTAAACCTGTCCATGCCCACAAAGAATTGGTCCATGTCATAAGGTGCACTACACTCTCTTCCTATCCTGGCACTGGCACTGGCACACTCCCCATCTTTACCCCCATTCTCAGTTCCAGACCTTGGAAACAGTCTTTCACTCTCTTCCTCACCAGATCTCCACGTCATATAAGACCTTAAATGAAATTACTGAGTTTGCCTTAAAGTTGTTCCAATTATAACTGGCATTTGCATACTACAGTGCAAAGCAGTCAAAAATACAGTGCTCTGAGTACTTTTCCAATGTCACCTGTTCCTTAGAGCTGAAAGTTCAAAAGAGATTGAAATAGATGGTTAAATTACATACATTATACAGTATCCATAGAAAAGCAAAGTCTCATTTGCAAGAACTACAGTTTCCCTGACTCCCACCACTGAAGACCAAAGAAGCTGGAGGGCAGTGCAAAGCACTGGAACTGCACAGCTCAGAAAAGGCTCTGGCAATCAGCAGGGCAGATGCTGACATGTTTGAGAGCTCCTGAAGGCTGTCTCTGTGCTTGCTCTGTGTCCTCAACACCCAGCTGGGTTCCCAAGGTGGCTCCTCATGCTGGACTCTGCACCAGAAGCACAGAGAGGTGGAGGGTCATGGCTGTGTATAGTTTGCAGATCCCTACTGCCCAGTTTCACTGTGGTTTCACAGCTACAGCTCTGCACCTGAGCAGTTTGGGGATGAAGGGGTGATAAAGAAACTGTGCATCACTAATAAAGCTGTTCTCACACTGTAGGGATGCACTCATCCTCATGCACATCCAGTAGGTGAAATAAAATTATTCTGCTGTGAAGGGGCTTTTCTTTGAGTGCCAGGCAGACAGAAAACACCATTTTTTTGTGTTTTGATTTTGAGGTATCTCACCTCTTACCATCAGTAGAGATACCCTGTTCAAGATGGAGTAACTATGCAAGACCTACAGAGATGTAATAAATCACTAGGCTGGAAGCTGGTGTTGCAGTAATCAGTAACCATGTCCTGGATTACATCCAACATGGACAGTTGCAAAGTCAACAGCTTTAAAGAACAGTTACCAAATGTTACAGGAAAGCCTAATAGCTGTAACTTAGGAGGGCAAAATTAAAAAGAGAAAATGCAAATGAAATTTAGAATTTTTTGAGAGAATATGGATTTCTATTAACCAAAGTGCCAAAGGCTGGAAAACTATACAACTTGGGTCAGTAAAGAACTGAAAACAACATTTACTAATAAAAACTAACTAACTAAGGTCAGAAAGGGATATTCTATGGATATAATACATAAAATACATAGTCTTACTTTAAAGACTATACTATCCACACTTTACTTCTAATGGGTATTCTCTTTCACACTTAATAATCCTCTGTAACTACCTCTCTCAGCCCCTGAGTCAGTTAGTTGATTGCAAACGGGCATTTGGAGCCCTCACAGGAAAAAATTCAAGACATGGTAATGGTTGGTAAGACTGAAAATTAGAGGAGGCATATTAGAAACAGTGTAAAATATAAAAGGAAAGCTAAACTTTCTATGAAAGCATACTGGCTTAGAAATATGGGGAAGGGTATTAGTTATCAGCCAAGGGGGGCTTGAATTCAATCCTACATAAACAGGGCTTTAGCCCTAAAAAAACCTTTACACAGACACTATCTCTAAAGAGGGAAGGGACTCAACCACCACACAGGTAAATGAAGAAGCTTGCAAAAATTCATACAAATGAAAAAACTGAGCAGGCTTTCATCTTAGAGAAACACATAGCAACCACCAGCAACAGGGAAACAACAAACTCTTGTTATAAATATGATATTTTAAACAAGAGGATGAGGAAGAAAAGGAGCTGGCTTCCAGGAAAGCATAGGGATGGTCTGGGAGATGTATAATCCTCAAAGACATGGTGGTATTGGACCACCAAGTGAAATGCTAAGGCCCATTTCTAGAAAAAGGTCAGAGTAGATGGTCTCCCAGACACTTGGATTTATAATCAAAAAGATGACAAAATCAAAAAACACCTTATACTACAAGGAGGCCTAATCATAACCAGGCAACACAGAAATGTCTTCTGAAAAACAGTAACACAGAAACAAGCACCTTATTTACCATTCAGTCTTCTATGCACTGTTAATTGTGAAACTCCTTTGCTCCCAGTCCCTCCCCCTGCCACAATTTGTTCAGTTGACCCTCACTTTGACTAACAAATCCTAGTATCTTTCCAACATTTGCTCCTGATCACTTTTTCAGCCAACCCTAGGGATCTCCAACTCCCTGTGGCTCATTTAAGCAAGGAGGAGGGGTGGTTTCATAGGCAGTTACGATGCTGAAGTCTCTGCACAGGCTCCAGCCACCATCCATGCTTTGCATTAAAGGACATCAAACATTTCAATATATAGTTTTGCAACACAAGGTCACAGTTGACTCCAAAATTAAAGTCTCAAGTGTGCATTTGCAGAACAGTGGACAAGAAGCCAGTGTGTGAGAAACCTGTTCCCAAATTTTTATAACTTATCTTAGCAAACAGTTATGTAATGCTGGTGTGCAAATAGCTACAACTTCTCTCAGTTAATTTTTAAAGTGATGGAGGAAGGCTAATGAATTACAGTTATACAGGAAAATAAAGTGAGATTACTTCATTCAGTATCATGGGTGCCCAAACTTCAGTTTTGTTTCAGACCAGAAACTTTTGTGCATTCAATGACAGCAATAGCCAGGATAATGGGAAGAACTGAGCCTACCAGAGAACCAAATTCATAACAGGTGGAGATGCATCAGCTCACTGCAGTGACCAGTGATGCAGATGGTCAGAATTTCAGTGACAAAATATAGGATTTCTCCTGTTAAAATCACTGGCTAAACCTCATTTTGATAGATAACATGAACACTACCAGCCTCAAGGAATTTTATTTATAAAAACTATGTAAAAAAAATCACATGAAAGACTGAACAAAATTTTTCAGTGGATTTAAGTGGTTGTTCAAGTGAGTGAAAAATCTATCTGTTTGCTGAAATGAAGGACAGATGCATGGTAGATAAAACTCCATGAAATACTCTGCAAATCTATGGGTATACATTAGCAACAGAATAAAACACTCCCCTCCAACTTCTGACAAAACTGAAAACATGGAAATAAAGATGTTAGTTAAACAACCCCCTTCTGGAAGAATGCTAATTAACTTTTATAGGTTACATTTTCTTGATATACCAAAATCAAAATGACACAGCCATTTGTTTTCCCTGGCAAAGTCATGCACATCACTGATTATTCAGGTTTTGAAAACTGTGTATAATACATACTACCACCTACACAACAGCACAACGCTGACATTTCAGCACAGAACATGTTGAAGCAGTATTTCTGTACTGGAAAAAAGAACAACTAACAAAGACATTTCCTAGAAGGTATCCATCGAAGAGAAGAGAATAATGTATAAAACATGGGCCTTTTCTTGAGAGCCTGAGGTTACAGATGCCTTTTTCACCACATCATGTTCCCAACATAACAAATCTGGCAGAAGAACCAGGTTGAAAAAATGGAAAGCAATTTTCATTTTGATTTTGCAGAGAGAAAAAGACTTATCAACTTCTTGCAGTAATTTTATGTGAGGCAGAGTACACTTAGGGGAATTACAAACAAGTTGCCTGAAAGTCTTTATTCCATATTCTTTCCTGATTAAAAAAATGTATAAATTATTGTTGCAGTCATCACTTTTAATAAGACAAGATGAAATGACTGTATTCTTAATACTGTATCAACCTTCTTCTGTTACTCCCGCTTATGAGAGAGCCATTACTTTTCATCCATGAGAAAATCCAAGCCATCTTGGTTGGCTTCTTTTTTTATATCTTGTACACAAGTTTCCCCCGATAAGCTTCTAAGTACGTTTTTTGAAACATTTTTTTAAAACCTCCTTATACAACAGGATGCTCCCTGCTGAGCAATGGAGGCACTCCTTGCTCTGTGAGATGCACCCAGCATACACCAGATCTCTGCTGTAAATGGGCAACTTCAGTGAAACCTGCAAAGTCCATCGGTCCAAAAATAGTGCAAAGGACATGAAAACCAGACTGAATCCTCACAGCACCCCTGGCATTAGCACGAGGGCAAGGAACTAGCTAAACATTCTAGGGAGATGTGTATGTCAGGTGCTCTCACACACAAAGCTGAGAAACACAGCAGATGACACAAAGTGTGGAATCCTAAGTGTGGATGAACTAGCTACTCACTGAACTCCTGACTAATCAGCCTGTAAAAAGAGGTTAAAGTTTCTGACAGCACTATATGACTGTGCAATAATGAACTGAATTTTGCCATGAAATTTAGTGCTGAACACTCAGCATTTTTAGTTCAGTGTTGAAGTAAAAGTGATTTGAGTCCCAGTGTGGCATCACTGCAGTAGCAAAGTCAAGATGACCTTCGGGTATCAAGAATCAGCACAGCCCACCACAGATGACATAATTTAGAGGTCATCAATACAGCACACAAACAGCACCATTCCAGCACTGCCAAAGCTGCAGACCCACAGTCATGCTAGGGAGTCAAATCACAAATCTGAAAAATGCCAAAGATTGGTTACAGTTTGGTTGCTTAACATGTTTTGTGGTTTAAGGAAAAAAAAAAAAAAAAAGGGAAAAACGCAAGCTCAGAATATCGTAAGTGAACTCTGAAAACACATACATTTCAACACATTTATACAAAACAAACTCACTTTAGAGAAGTAGTACTGCATTTTCAGTTCCAAGATCTCCAAGTGCCTGAATTGATAACAAATGGTAATTGACACTAAAGAAAATAGCAAGCAATGGAAATCAATTTTATGAAAAATAGAAAGAGATATCTTTTTATTTTAAAAGTCATTGTCATAAAGCTGTAGGCTGACAAGACCTATGTTTTGATACTTCACAAAAGATATATCCCATGAAGCTTTTATCAATATTTTTGACACCAAACAGCACAGGTAAATGAATGCAAAGCTTAGATAAAAATAAGCGCCTAAAATAGTATCTTGAGGAGTTAAACCAGAGTTAAAAGAAAACTGCTCACTTACAAGCATCCACAATGTATCAATTGTGGTTAATTAGCAGGCTAAGACTGCAGCAATGTTTGAGTCTGACAACAGTCAAAAGAGAGTAGGGGTTTTCAGTCTGCAATTCTCTTCTCATGAGCTCTCTTTGTTTCCAAAAGCTTCACCATCTATTGTACCCCAATAAAAATACCTACCCTACACCCTTCTCATTTTACCCTGGAGTTGTCTTCCCATTTATTTCAATCCTCTTTCAATTTTAGGAAAAAACACCTAAAAAAGTAATGATTTTAAATTTGAAGTAGAAACTGCTAGTTAAGGATTGAATATCAGGTTTAGGAGAAGTGATATTCCTCATGGTAAGGAAAAACAGAGCAGAGGACTCACACTCTTCATGATTGCAATGGCACAAATATGATCACAGATGAGGCAAATGTTCTTTCTTTTGAAAAAAAAAATAAAAATTAATAATTAAGCTCTGTGTGGCTCTGTCTGCAGAGTAGGACAAAGTTTGCTACCCAGACAGTGACTTGGTCCTGTGACTCACTCCATGAGTACACTGGGATTCCCGCCAGCCTACCTTCCTTCTCCCCTCACAGCCAGTTTCTGTGGGAAGACGTGCACAGAAACACAGGCACATTTCACAATAGGAAAAGCCCATTATTTTCACTACCCACAGACTTTTGTTCATACTAGAAGGAACTACATTGTACTAAAGTGACCACAAGAAATTCTTAAAAATTTGATAGTAACAATCTGTTCAGCTGGAAGCTACATAAAGAACTTCTCCGGGGAAGCTCTCACAAACTCAGGATGGATTTTGTTGAAGCTCTATCTTAGTTTCTAGATGCCCAAAACCAACAAAAATATGCTATAACATCAGAAAAACTTTGTGGCTCAAAAGCCACTTTGTGAGATTTAGCAACTATGTTATTAGTTTCATCATGATTAGAGAAAATTCACATCTGATTGGTTCACAGCCGGAAGACAGAAGTCCTTGACTGTGCATCTTATTGTTTACAATTGCAAAAAGGCTCTAAAGACTTCAGCCTTCTCAACAACTCAAACTTTTGTTCTGTGTGAGTCAACAGAATTACACCTCCCCATATTATTCATGAAAGGGGAACAAGCTTCAGATTGCTTAAAAAAAGTTAGTATCCCACTGGGAAACACCTGATCGGACTCGTTAGCCAGGGTGGTTAAGCACAAGCCTGCCAGCTCATGGAAAGAAAAATAAGGGGTGGGTTTAGCAGAAGTGAGTGTGCCAACTCTGTCTAGCCACAGGCAGCTGATAGCATTACAGACCCAGGAGGGAGTTTGAGAAACATGCCACTGCTTCACATTTTTGGGAATGAGAAAAGAGGTTGCCTCATGATCAGGGCCATGTGGCCATTACAACTCCATGCAATCCATAAATTCAAACATAAGTGGTGTTGCATGTAAAAGGAAACCTAGAACCAGCCCCAGCCTTGAAAGCTATCATCCAGCATGGGTATGTAGATGGAAGTGAAAGTGCTACTTTTAAGTAACCTCAGTTACCAACAAGAAGTGGTCTCATCCTCAATGAATTTTGAAATTCTGTTCAAAGCATAATGTTAGAACCACATTTCCTGCCCAGAAATTAGTAGCACTAAGGATAGGAAATACTGCTGTACAATCTGTATCATACCATCAAACCAGAAATTCACATTTGCCTCAGCATGAAAGTACTGATATGCCAAAAAACTTGAGCTTCTGCTCCAATTAGAAGCTCAAGTCCCACTAAAACCAAAACTATTCAAAGACTTATAAAGAGCCATCATTTCAGCATTCAGGTAATCAGAATGCAAGACAAACTAAACTTGCCAAGTATTATCATTTACATGGTGAGGTAAGTCACCATGTGTAAGTATGGTGAGATGGTGAAGTCCAGCCAAAACAAAGAACTTGTGCACGGTCAGGCTGCACATCTTTACCATTAAGGGTTCCCCTCCTTCCTGTATTGCCTGGTCTGCCCTAATCATTGGTGAATTCCACGTGAGCAAACATGGCTCAAATAGACACACAAAGGTGGCTCCTCAACCAGAAAGACCATGGCAACCCCCTGTAGGCCCAGGTTCTGCAGGCCCAGCCGTGGTGGGAGGACAAACCACAAACCCATCTAATGCAGCCGGGTTGGAAAATTTTTGCTGGTCTTTAACATGTCACCAAGAGATCCAGAGTCTGCAGTTATCCCAATGCACCCTTAACTACCGTGTATTTTCATCCTGCAAAGTAAAAATGCAAACCCTCCCTCTGTAACAAAATCCAAAGCCGTTTCATGGTAGAAGCAGGACTGCAAACCAGAGCATTTCTTCCTTTACAGAAGCCTACAGCAGCAGGATTTGCTGTGATTTTGAACAGATTTTCTTGCTGCAATAGTATTTCAGTTGTTACCAATGTGCTGTGAACCACAAAAAGGCTAAATCTACACACACCACTTACAGAAGAGATTTCATTTGGCTGTATGATTAAGATGCAGCTACCATCAAAGCTCTATGCTGTGAGTAAATATCTAAAATAAAATCCCGGGTTTACCGAAATTTGTGGAAAATCTCAAATGTCTAAAGTAAGGCAAAAAATCCATGTTGAATGCTGAAATAAAACAAAGTCTGATAAGGGTCTGTTATCACTTGCTAACTGCTTTGACATAAGATTAGAAGAATTAAAGATCTAAAAGTTAGAAAATTCCAGCTGCAGTAGATATTTTATAAGAAGATAAGCACAGAAAAAAACAAAAGGGACTTGAGATAAAGATAAAACTGCTAGTCTGAATGACAGAGAAAACTGCCAGAAAAATCAAGGAAGACCTAAATGCACTAATTTTTTACTCTGTCTAAAACTGTTGAAAATCAGTTTGATCAGCCAGTCAAGAAGATTACGCTGATGTCAAGGCAATGACAGAATTATATAAATGAAGAGAATAGCAATGGCTCTAATCCCTTCCTGCAAGGAGTCCTGCAGAAGGCAGGTATGGCAGAAAAGGCAAGAAGCTTTCAAGCTACTGTCGACAAAGTCAAAGATAATAAAGGACTACAGTAGAGCTCAAGGGGAAAACTTCAAGCAAGACAAAAAAATAATCCAAATATATCTTGATTTAACATAAACCCAGTGAAATTTGTAAACATCAATAATTAAAATTATTGGTTAATAAACTCTATTAGGTTCAATGTAAATGTTCTTCAAAAGCTAGAACACAGGTAAACCCAAGACTCACAGAGGTTGTCTCCTTTTAGATACATTCAGCTAATAGCTACCATCTCATTTCTGAGGCTTGAAATTCATTCAATTATACTTTCTTAGGAATTTCACAAAACCTTATGCTAGCCTCACGCTGAAAATACTTACACAATGCTGGGGTACATGAGTGCTTAGGGTGGTGTTCACTACAGTAAGCAAGACTTGGGGAAGGAGATGGAGACAAACTGATAATTGGGAAAGCAGAGAGCCTCTGAAAAGGGTAAGTGCTGAAGTCCTCGCCCCTTAGGTCTGCACCCTTAGTGACAGGGTCCTGTCATGGGCTGAGCTGTTTGGGAAGTAACAATACAAGTTATGAACTGAGATGGCAAGGGATCAGCCACAACCACAGGACAGGACAGGAGGCTGGATGAAATTTCTCTTCCTGATGCATGTTGACCATTCTAATTTCATTCTTCTTTCTACTGCTGACTGGAGATGCACTCCATCACAACCTGCTTTCAAGTTTCATCCCATCAATTGAGAAATCCCACACAAGAAAAACAGAGAGGAAATAAAGGGCAATTAGAGGCACTGGGCGTTAAGGAGTCACTCATGTTAGCTGACAGCTACGTTAAAGATCCATGAGGAATTGCCAGGTGACTTACCAACAAAAGCGCTTCATTTTTTTTGTTGTCATTTTGTCCACAGAAAATCCCCTTACAGGTTCCACTGTGATAAAAGCAATTAGCAAAACTCACTCAAATGAAAAAAAAAGGGTCTCATTAGCCTAGCTTACCCTCTGAGCATAGCAATGAGAATTCATGAAGACAATTACTAAAGAGCACAATGAATTTTGTGGACAGTACAAAAAGTGAACTGAGAGATCAGACCAAAAAAAGTACTCTAATATCTAGCAGAACAAAATGGACAAAACATAAAGCCTGCTGAAAAAGTGAGGAGTGAGAAATACAGACTTTATCCTCTAGTGACCTAACTCCAGTGCTACACAGTAGCCACACTCTGCAGTCAGGTTGTAATCATTATGAAAAGATTGCTAAAGAGCCTAAGAACCTGTATGACGCAATTCAACTATGCCAGTTGCTTCCCCTAAACAGAGCAGTTCTGAGAAATTTAGCACACAAACTCTTATTTATTGAGGCAGCTTTGACCAACCCAGCCCTGGAAAATGAAATACATGTCCACTGAAACAGACTGCCCAAGGATGGGCAAGATGCCCATCCCTGGAAGTGTTCAAAGCCAGGTTGGATGGGGCTTTGAGCAACTTGATCTAGTGAAAGGCATCCCTGTCCATGACAGGGGAGCTGGAATAGATGATCTTTAAGGCCTGTTCCAACCCAAACCAACCTATGGTTCTATGATTCTATGTTATTCCATGCTGACTTGCAGTAAAATTCATACTTCAGCAGGCAATTAACTAATCTATCCCTTCCACAATCTTAAGAAATCTACTGACTGCCATGAGCAGGAGAGACTTTCCAGCACCCTGCTGCCTCTCAGAAGATGATTTGATATTTGCTACAATAAGTAAAAAGAAGGATCTGACACAGCAGGGCTGAAGATGCAGCTGTAAATGATCACTGTACCTGGGACTAAATAGGATACCAGAGGTACAAATGGTCATATGTGGCAGCAGGGATTTTGTCACCCAGAGCCTTGGATCCTGACCACTGAACAAAAGCTATGGACGTGAAAATGCCCTGCGCATGTGGGAATCCTAAGGCAGCCTTCACTTCAGAATCCACCACCATCATAGCACACATGGGGATTTTCACCTTCCAGTCACCTCCAACGCCACAGTCATTCACTGAGAACTGAGCCAGGTGTGCAGTCTTCAAGACAATGACCAAGGGATCAAAACCATATCTCTGTAGGGCATTTCCAAGACCACCAATTACCTACAAAGTTACAACTATATGCACATATGGAAGGGTTTTTTCACACGGTCTAATAACAGAAACTATCTGACGTTCCAAACCAGCCCATAGTACTTGTGCTAAAAACAATTACAAGAAAAATCTTCCTGTTCTTTCCTTTTGGTGAAACCAACTGTATCACTACCGTTTAAACAGCTTTATACCTGACATTTCTACATGTACAATGTAGAGGGTACAGTGCATTTGAGAACAGTGCATCTGGAACTGCTGCAACACAATTTGGAGGCATGAGATAACACATATGCCTGACTAGTAAAAAACAGTCTCAGAGATATTATTAATAACAAAATATGCTGAAATAGTGTGCAAAACAAAACAAACAAGATTTTCTTTATGTCTAAGCAAAAAAAATGAAGCACTGGTTCATCTGGTCCCATTTGAATTATCTCTGGCTTTCACAGTCTTTGTTAAAAGAACTGGCTGATCTTTTTCCCAAAACAATGAAGCAAGCACACAGTGCAGAGACTACAGAGCAGCAGCAGGCAGCACACATAAATTGGTCCACCCAAACATTCTTGGCAGTGGAGGAGAAAGCATAAAAAGCAAGTTGCTTCAGTCCACACTAAATTGCTATTGAGAAGCAAATAAAGATGTGTCAGACGAACTTGCCCATGCCTTTAAATATATACCTGTCTTTAAGCAGGCATTTCTTTGCAACAGCAGTATTTAATACTTTGAACAGGAGATTAACTTTTTGTTTGGACTGGACAACATCTCAGGACACTTTTCATAACTTTTGCTTAAATCTTCTCAATGTTTAAAAGGATATATATATATTCACTAATAAAAGTGAACCCAACTCCTTTTCTTAAAGGGAAAACAGAATGGCAAGAACATCCCTCAAAGTAAAAAATAAACCAAAGGCAGGACATCCTTCCATGCACAGTTGTGTTCAAACACAATTCAATATAGGTAATGTAGGAGACATTGCAAAGGACTAGGCTATGTGGGAAGTAAAGACTGGATGGGTCACAATAACTGTGCTTTATTAGACTTGAGTTTCCAAGATAGAAACACAAAGCTTTCCTTCTGGAATGGAGATCACAAAAAGCAGGAAACCTGAACTTTCTTTTGAGCCCAACAGATCTCAGCATTGTCTTATTTTAGCTTCTTACCACTGAACAGACACAGCCCGCACAGTTTTATTTTAAAATAAAGTCTTCATAACAACAGGTTTTTAAGGCTGTGAATTTATTATAGCTGATGTGGTTCTATGTAAGGAAGTCCAAAGGTTGTGAAAAAAGTCCCTTCACTCATAAGGTGGTAATACCAAGTAGGATCTAACAGTGTTTTCACTAAATAAGATGCAAGAAACTAAACCGCTTATAGAAGAAAAAATAATTCTGACTCATTCACATATGCGAGATTTCTTTGAAGCTTGATTATAATTTTTGTCTCTTAAAGCAGCAATGCCAGAAATTGAGCTGTCTGTTCAACCACAAAACCAGGCACTGCGCAAGCAGCTGTTTCCCAAGCCACTGAACACTGACATTCAGGGGGAACCTCTCCAGTCCTGCTGTGAACAATTCTGTGTCGCGCCTTAACAGCGACAGATAATTTAACCTGGCTTTAAAGGATATTACGTGCAAGCTGCTAGGACACAAACTCCAAGTTTCCCTCATTTGGTCTTCAGAAGGAGCCCAGGCTCTGACCCCAGCTTGTTGCCCTTGTTCCAGGGCCTGGAAATGAATCACTATCAGTCACAGATACTGTGATGGCGACTGTCACTGAGAGGCCTAAACATCTTCTGTGTAGTCATGCACTGTGGGCTCCATTTCATCATCAGATACACACATCTAAGTCCTACTGCTGCTCCATCAGAATCTTTCAGGCATGTACTTAAGGTTACAAAGAGCACTACATAGAAGCCAGCTCTCACAGTACTTTCATTTTTCCTCCCAAATATCAATTCAGTGGGTTCATCATGTTTTACAATTGGTTCTTGGATGACTCCTGAACTGAGACATTTTCACTTCTCGTACAGCTACACAGCTGCTACTTCTTAAATAGGATTCGCAGATGAATGTTGCAGCGCTGGGCTCTGGCAACACGCCTCACCCTCAGCTGTAGGTCTAGGAAATTTGCTACTTAAGCAAAATGGCTACGCTGAAACCAACCTAGTCATCTTAAAATCTTTTAAAAACATAAAAAAAAATCTGCTCCAATAGAATAACAGAAGTTTTTGAGAGGGATATGGCGGAAACATAATGCACTGGAAACAATTTATAAAAACTAGTACCTACCAAAACAAAAGTAAATCTTCCATGGACATTTTTCTGTCTTAATGAAGTACAAGTCTGAGCTAAGTAAATATTGCAAATCAGTTCCTGAACAACGGAAGAAAAAAAAAATGCTTTGCCATCAATCCACTCTTTGAGCTATTTTTAGAGAAGCTTCCCAAATGTGACTACCAAAGCTTCTCATGCTGAAAAACCAGCTGGAGAGAATTAGAATGGCAATGATCTATCTCACACCAGAAGCTCTAAAGTCAAGCTATTGTAACCTGAAAAACCCTGCCAGCACTGAAGAAGAAAACACAGAGCAGTACTTTCCAGGTAGGGATGATGACCAAACACTACTGTAGCATCAGGTGAGTAGACTAGCAATGGAAGTCACTCAAATTCTCTTTGAGGATATACTGGCACAATTGTCCTTCTTTCCAAAGCATCCTGCTTTTGTTAACCTGATTAATGGGAGTTTCTAAACATATTTTTTGGTTTTCCTTGGGGCCTTGTTAGAAAGCTGGAGACCATCCCTCTGAAGCCTTCAGAGACTACAGTAGCACAGTTTGACAAAGGGGCAGACCCACCCTTCTGCTGGCATGCATACAAAGGGAAAGAAAGAGTACAAAAAGACTGAAAAACTGACTTCATCAGTTCTGCCCTCTGTGTTTTAACAGCAATAGTTTTCTCATGTTAAGAAATATACGGGTTGTATATGGTTTTGGTTTTGGTTTTGGTTTTTATAAATAAACAGAGCTGCCAGAGCTAATAATTGCAAAACTTCTGCATTCTCACACCATGCTGAAATGAGACTGTAATTTTTTTAAAATATTATATCACTTCAAAAAGTAAAGAAATGTGGAAATTTCTATGATCATTTTTCAACATATCACTGAAAAACTTCTAATTTTGTCCCAATCATTTTAGACAAGGCAAGTTACATAAAAATTTGTAATGACCACTCAGGAGAAATCTGGAGAATGATCTTCTGAGAAGCAAGACAACGAGGTAAGGAAAGAGCAGGCCACTAAGCAGTCTGCTGATTTTTTGGGGAGTCACAACAAAACAGACAACCACACTTTGCAGTACTGCACTCTGCCTTAGCCATCAAAAGCACATTGACTCATACAAGAGCTCAAAGGGTGCAGAGTAAGGCTGTCAGCAAGGAAAATGAGTAGCTTGTGACAAACACACACATGCTCTCTGACAGATCCCTGGGCTGCCAGGGGCCAGGAAGGAGACACTTCTTCAACCACCCACTATGGACATGAGTCTACAAAGTGTTGGAGTCCAGGTTTTCACTGCTGTGTCAGAAAGGGGAAACTGGATGGATGGTGGAGAGGTTACTCCTGTAACTCCCCATTTTAGCTTCATTTTGCTCATCTGTTCTTTCTTCATGTGCCTCCACAGGCTTGAGCAGGCCACTTTGCCAGGACTCCATGCATATTCTCCAAAATCAACACGAACACATCAACTGCATTCGGCTAGAACCTCCTACCACTAGGCCTACAGTATGAGAGAGCATTATTTTTTTAAGAGAATTGGAATATTGCTTAGGAAGCTACAAGATTAAATCATGAGAAGCACAACCATAGCATTTTTGTGCTGATTTGAATTACGAATAGAAAGTACGAGCAGTTAAGAGGAAACAAGATATGTTCTATACAAGAGCCAAGATTTTTTTTCCTGACATGTGCCAAACACGGAGAAGAAACAGAAGAATCTGGCACCATTAAAAACAGTTTGTGGAGAAGGGGACTGAATATCTACAGCCAAGATCCATGTGGTTTGTAAAGAGGAAACTTTTGTTTTATGGGACTCTCAGTCAGCCAAAATTCACCCAGACGGCATGCAAATGGATATTAGCCTAAAATCCTACATGCTTCTTGTAAAAGGATCAGTAAATGAAGGGGAAAGAAAAAGAACACTACTGAAGTTTGAAATCAGAATTCATAATCTGCCTCATGGTTGAAAAAGTTAGTTTACCAGACAGCTATAATGTCATACATATATGGTAAATGTCTTGGAAAGAAAAGGCAGCAAGTTAAAGCACAAAACTAGAAGTCAGGAAAATGTGTTCCAAGTCTGGCTCCAATACCAAGGAGATCTATAAAACTTGGATAAAAGAGAAAAAGACTGCCAACTTAACAGTGAGATTTTCCTTAACTTCATATAGTGTATTAACATTGCACGTATGCTGTTTCCTTTAGCTTCTGTATTTCCCCCACTCTCTGGCATTACAATGCACTAAGTTAAATAAGTGACTAGATGGAGCGCTAAGAACAGTTATATTACTTTATCAAAACAAGCCCTGCCCAACTTCTTATTCAAAACACTTCACTGGGAAAAAAAAAAAAAAACAACAAACACCTACACCAAAAAAAAAAGAAAAAAAAAATCCAAAAAAACACCGAACTACCAAACCAAAAAACCAACAATTTTATATGGGACCATAATTCTGAGCAAAACACTAAAGCAGCTGGCACAATCCAACAACTTAGCTAACTATTGCAAAAATACAATACCTAAAATTGTATTTCAGCATATTCAGGAGAAAGGGATGGACAGGCAACAGTTCCTCAGCATATGTTGAGCATTTATACCATGCAAGAATTCTTTTCAGCATCTCTGACAACCCTTTGAGTGCCCAGGCAAGCATTTGTCTGTGTTATCTGTAAATCAAGAGACCACACTAACCTCCAATTTACAATAAGGGAACTGAGAGGAGTCTACAAGCAAGACTGCAAGCTTAGGACTTAGCCAAGTCCCTGCATCCCAGTGACTCCTTCCTGAGGGAGCTAAGACCCAGGCAGCTTTGTGAGACTCCAGGAAATCCTGCAGTCACCTGATGATGCAGCTCTCTAATTACATCACCAGTTATTAAACACATCAGGGGGCAAATTTCACCATCATGCTTAAAGGAGAGGTAGTTCATAGCTCATGTCAGGGGATGCTAGGATTAAGACTTGTCCCTTTTTGTCTTCCTTCACACCAGCCTTTATCTGTAACCTTTCAGCTAAGATTTGCCAACCAGCTTGTTTTCCTCCTTTAAATATAGTGGCAAGCATGAATATATTTTTTGAAGCACTATGTATTCACATGGGTTGTCCTCATTCATACCTTTGGGACTATCAGCTTGGAAGAGGAGCAGAAGAGTTAATAGTTCAGAACTTTCTGTAAGCTCTGTGTGTTTGTGTACAGTGCTCTAGATGGACACTCCATGCTTCATGTTGCATTGGAATAATAAAAAGAGCTGAAAGTGATTCCCTTTAATTCTCACCCTTTAATTTTATTTGCTCCAAAGAATAAAGAACAGAAGAAAGCAAAATCAATAATTCCAAGGGAAAAAAAAATATAGGCCCTTTCCACAGAAACATGGGGAGGAAAAAACCCCATGAAAGTATAAACTATTGTATTTTAGTCAGAAACCAGAAGCTAGCAGCTCTTATTGCCACTAAAAATATCTCCACCTCTCACACATATACATTTACTAGGATGGCATCTACTGATGGGTTCTGGATGCTGATCAAGGCCAGACCAGGTATAAACTATAAAGCTGAACAACCCCCAACAAAGTAGGTCAAGAAAACTGGGAGGGAAGGGAAACTGTTGCTAGGTGGCAGTGTACCTTAAGCAAAGAATTCTGTAAATCAGAGATCACTGGGAAGGTTCATTATCTTCTAAAAGAGGTCTCATCCTTAGTGTCATGCTCAAAGTACTGGTAGGAAGTGGAACTCAAAATGTGCATGACACACGCTACAAATCAGAAGGATGAGAAGCAGCACAAAAAAAAATAAAAAAAAGAAAAAGAAAAACCTGTCATGAAACACGCTACTGTGCAAGACCAATGATATAACGGCTCTCCAGGTCTATTAGAGCCATCAGAAAAACCAACAGCCTGTGAATGGAGACTTGTACACTTTGAGAAGGTTACAGTTTTGCTGACTTCATTTAATTCTACCTTCACTTAAGCTCTGACCAGTAGGAGCAAGCAAAGAAATAAGCTTCCACCACATCTTGGCACAGTAGTGAACAGTTGACAGAAAACCCAAGTGTGATGGTGAGAAAGAAAGGTTTCCTAAGGCTACTTAAGAAAAAGAACTGTTACTTTTCTGCCTTAAACAGTTTCAGTCTTCAGTCCTTTTCAGAGTGGAGTAAGAGCGGACAATGACAGTAAACAAAAGGAGGTCATGAAAACACGTGCACTCCCTAGAGGTCCAATCAAAAGAATGGAGAAAAACGCCTCTGCAGAAGGCCAAGGTAAGAAGGAAGAGGCCAGATTTTTCTGGTATCCTTCTGTCTGTCCTTCCTGATGTTCCCTCCAACTGAAAACTACCTTAACATATTGCCTAAATTAGCAGAAGTGGTAAAAAAGACAGGCTGATGACATCTTGTGAACTACAATTCGCTTGGTAAGAGAGCTGTTAGCAAGCTCACAGCTTGTCACAGAGAAGGATAAGATGTTCTTGAAGGCAAAGACAAAATCTATATTCTTTTCAACAATATCTGTCTGGGTTCAAGAGAGCAATTTTGGGGAAAAATATCTTAAATTAATGTAATTGTATAGATCAGAGGCATTTCAAAATACAGAAGAAAAGGGAAAATAAAAGACAGTTTGCTTCAACAAGGCTTTAAATCCATTACTCAGGTCACAGCAAAATCCTTTCTGAGAAATGTATCATGCAATTCTTCTTAGGTTGACTTCAATCTACAATTACACTGTATAAGTTTGGAGGTTTTTTAATACCATGTTCTGATGCATTAGAAACTGGTCAGAAACTATATATTAGAAGGTACATGTCCCATCTAATGCAACATAGAAACTCCTATACTGCTGTAAAGTAAAATCCACAACACCTGCTGCTTATCATAGCGTTCCTCACAAGCAATTCTGACCATGAAGACCATTCCTAATAATTCTATTCCTAAGCAATAGAATTGCAGAGGGAATAATTTTTAATAACCCTATTATTGATGCAGCTCACATCAAATGTGTGTTAACTTTCCAAACAGTTACAAACCTCTGATAAGGAACCTTTTTCCAGGTTCAGTCTGTATTTTCTTTATCTGAAAAACTTTGGGATGCAAATCTTAGGAGAAGGATTCAATTTCAATAGATAAATAGGGACACAACAATCTTTGGTCCACTTCTCTCTTACTGGCCTCTTCCCCTAAGGCAGTGATTTTAATCTGTGGTCAGACTAAGCCCCTTCTTCCTAGTAATGTGCAGCATCTGCTCTTCAAGGAGGGAGTCACAGGCTGGAGAACACCCCAGCCTTTCCCACAAATTGTTGGTTACAATCTGTGACCATTTTCAGTCATGGATATGCAATCAACACTAGCAACCAAAAATATGCATCAATTTGACCAGGAAAAACCAGAATAGTACTACACCTATGGAAGCTAGCATGAGACACAGCTCCTGAAGATCTCAAGGGCCCTTCTCTGATTTGGGCAGCATGACTGCTGGAAGACAAATGGGAGTCAGCTTCACCAAACATCTCACCTCCTGCTTCATGAGGCTGTACAGCTAGTGGAAAAGCAGTTTGAAAACACCAAAAGAAAACCACACGAAGCTGGGGCTGAGGTTAGACAATTTATGAAGGCAAAAGAGAATAATCTGTACAATCTCCAGGCTAGGAAATCAGCTTTTGACATAGCAGAAATACTTTCATGCAGCAGCAAGAAGGAAGTGTTCTCTGGAGAAAACACATTCCCCAGCAAACAGCCTAGATAGGCTTTTCTTCACTAACCAGTAAGAGGGAGATCTCTCTTAGCATGCAGAAGGCACCGAGAATCATTTGACATTGAGTTTAACTCAAATTAATTTTTTCTGTGATTACAGAAACTTTTGTTCTACTTCTGTTTCTTCACCATCTGTGATACAAAACCTGGGAAAGACTCCAATTAGTTTCCTTTGTGTTATTACTGCCACAAGCACTCAAATGATAAGCATTTATACAAAAGGAAATTCCTCTTCCTTTCTACCCTATCTCTGAGAAAACTGGTACTGAATTCACCCTCAGATCTTGTAATGCCAAGTTACATCAACTGCGTTACAGAAAAAGGCAACAGCAGATTAAGTCAATACAACACCTTTTCTGACAAAATTTTAAGTCAATACAACACCTTTTCTGCTCCAGTAACGAGCACCTCAGCCCAAGAGGAAACAGAGAGGAAGCACCTTATACCAAAAAAGGTGAAATCCTGTAACATCTGCTTAAGGAGCATCAGTGATGGATTTAAGAAGTTCTCCAGGATATACAAACCCTCATTATGCTCCTTGATGTGTAACTCTCAAGAGCCACGAAGGTGGCTGTGCTTCATCTCAGTCAAGCAGGACAAAGGCATCACGCAGTGAAATAAACATACGGAACTCTGAAGTGCAAGTTAGTGGTGTTTATTTACTTACTTAAGCTCTTCATTTATATATACACACACTTGCCTTCTGTGGTAATCTTGATGGAATCCAAGCAGGGCTGTGGCTAAGATGTCAAATTTGATCATTCTGGTGAAGTTTATCTTGGTACCTTAAACACAACAATCCCCTTACATAGGGTTTGCACACTGCTACAAGCATACCAACATTAAGGCAACATTTCAATTTATATAAGGGCAAATGCATGCCTGAAGTACCAACATTTCTTCTAGCACAGGCAAGCTCCACATTGTCTGCTCTTCTGTCCAAACGGCTGTGATCCATGACCAGGAATATAGCCTAGACTTTAGCACTTATTTATGGAGTAATTTGCCAACACTCCCTACACAGGTTCACTCAACAGGTTCCCAAATGTTTACAGTAGGTTCCTGAGGGAGGGTAGGGGGTAGCCCACCTGCTGCAGGGTTCCTTAGATTAAAATAGAAGAAAGGGAAAGAAGAAATCTGACAAGTGGAAGGCACGTGGGGATGGATAAACTGATAAGGGTCTGATAAGCAAGGGGAGATCACAGACCTGCACCAAATTTGAGAAGCATGAACTAAGCTCTAACCCCATTTTTTAATCCACTGCTTGTCTTCCCACAGATTAAAAATGGTTATTGAACATCAGCAGGCTGCTGCTAGGCACCTCTACAGACCACGCATAATTTCTTTTCTCTCTTTATGCTAAAAGAAAGAGAATTAATTGCCCATTTTACTGGAGCAGGAGAATACCTCAACATCAGCACCCTTTGCTGAGGGCTGTACCCCACAGAGGTTAATGGGTTTTACCATTTGTTATTTGCAGTTGCTTGCTCGCTAGTGCTTTGTACAGTTCTCTGAGAAACAGCACAGGCTTTCAAGTAGTTAATTAATCAAACAGCAGTTTGGTTTTTGGGACAAGACAGTACACCTTCTTGTGAGGTCTTCTGTACAACATCATACTGCTGTGACACAAACCATTTTGCTGTAGACTCTGAACTGCACTTGAAAAACTCTACAGCCATAAGGGGTATAAAAATAATTCAGAATGGGTTCTTTGATCCTTTTTCTCTACCACTGACATCTGGCTGAAAAATTTACAAGGAACAGCTTTGCCTGTTTCCATTTTCAAAAATTCTTTTACAATTGTACTAGAATTTAAACTAATACCAGGCACAATATATAATATGGCTGAGGCAGTATAATATCTTCTAGCCTTAAAAAGACACCCAATCCTATTTGCCTTCCTGCTCCCCTTTTGTTTTCTGTGCTGATGTTCTTTAGGGAGCTAGACTGGCAGCAAACTAAACCTATCAAAAAAATTAGTTTTTATGTGTTTAACTCCCAGAACAAGCTCACAGAGGGTCAGAGGAGCAACATGGATGATGATGATGAGGAGGAGGAGTGACCTGTCGAGCAGCATCCGTCCATTTCATAAACTGAGCTGAAGCATGAAGCATCCTCGCAGACTACTCTGCCAAGCAGTTTGTGTTACGGGATTACCCCACTCAGACATTGGGATGGATGTCTCACTTAAGGAATGGATTGGGCTCTCTAAGTCAAACCACATGAAATAATGGTTCCAAACCAGACACCATGGAAATAACCCATCTCTGTTTACAGAAGCCTTCTGGGATCAAAACACGAATTTTGACTGGTTTTCAATTCATTCTATACATGGTCCCAAAGCTAGGGGTATTGCTCTAAAAATCGCCATACTGCTCTTCTAACTTTTTAAAAACCTAGTAGTGCAATTTATTTTTAGCATTTGCTTGTCTACATCTTGCAAAATAATTTACAATTACTAGGAAGAGAAAGAGTTTACTATTCAGAATTACATCTATTATTTTCTACACATCCCATTTTATGAATTAGAAATAAGCAAACAATCCAATGAATACTGATCCCTCCCCTTCTTCACTCCTCCTCCGTCAGCCTTTACACACATTTATTCATCAGTCGCAGAAGAGACACTGAAGAGCATCGAGTATTGCCTTCATGTGGCCAACCATTTCACTTCATCAAGTGAAAAATACCTGGGAAAATGTCAGCATATAAAGTAACAGGTATTCAGAAACCATAGTTCCAGACAGTGCTTCTTCTTCCCTCAAAAAATCCTGCACGTTCTTCTCGAAATGTCCCAGAACACGTGTGTACCTTCTCTGAGTTTATACACCGTACACTTGAAATAAACTAAAGACAACAGCATGAGAAACACCAACAGAAGTCACTAGAACATCTATGACCCAAGCTTCTCGGCACAAAGAGAAGGGCAGCGAGGGCGGATGTCGCAACCCCGCGGCAGCAGCGGCTGCAGGTACGGCAGGAGCACCTCGGGCCCCGCGGGACAGCTGCCGCGGGCCGCTCTGGGTCTCCGCTGCTACACGGGGGCTCAGCTCGCCTTCAGGTCCTCAGCAAACCTCAGCGTCGCGTGTGCTCACACACGCCGAACTGCCCGGGCATGTGCTACGTCCGCAGCTCCTTTGGGAGCACGGATCGCACGCACCCCCGGGAGGCGAGACCAGAATCCCACGTGCCAGCGGCCGCCCCCGTCCGAGGTCAGGCGAGGAGCCGCCGCCGCAGCCGCCGCCC
>VZRH01005110.1:446471-515744 GCA_013397555.1 Urocynchramus pylzowi | reverse complement strand
GGAAGGTGCCAGGAGGGAGACCCGGCAATGATGGGGGCATCTCCGTGCTCCCCGCCCTTCAATCCCTTTCAGCCTCACGGCACCCTGGGAGGGTCTCGGTGCAAACGTGGCCTGGGGTGGCGGAGTGGCCGTGGCATGTCCCCAGTGCGAACGGTGCCAGACTCGGACAGGTAGCAGCTCTGGCAGCCCTGTGACCTCCGCTTGGTTTTGATACAGACACCCGATATGTGTTCCCTTAAAAAGTAAGGCAACATCCCACAGCTTCATAAAACTTAATCTGAGGTATGGTAACAAACAGCGAGTGTTGGTTCTTTATATAAGAAACTGGGTCCAGTCCTCGCACTGTGCCAGCCTCTCTGGTGTGCTACGGAGAGTACAAGAGAGGAAGGAGGAGGTGAGACACAAAAAACAGGCAATGGGGAGATCCCCTGGGGGAGGAACTGGGATGAGGAGAGGCAAGAGGTCCAGGGAGTTCAATACTTCGTGGCAGGGCAGGGAGTAACAAAATAACAGGGCAGCAGCAGTACCTTACCACTCCCCTGCCATTTGGTACAAGGTACACTCCAGTGTTGCTGTGGTGTAAGATACTGTCCATGCGAATTCACACTGAGAGATGGAGTAAGATCCTTCAGGTTTTGGAATTGTGGTTCGGTTGAATGCTGACAGACAAGTTTGTGCTCATTTTCAGCTGCATGCAGTATCGTATGTTGTATGTTTCGTAATGCTTGGTGGTTTATATATTCCTTTCATCTTGGAAACAAATTGTAGAACACCAGTCTTCTGACTTGTCCTGTTGCAAGTTTTTTCAGAATTGTAGAGTCCCAAATGTATCTTAGCAAATAAAAAGGCCAGTTAACAAAACACCTTCCTTAGCAGATTTCATGATTTTTGAGAGCCTGAGGCATATCTGAGGGTTTGAAGTCATCAGAGCTGTGTGTCTTCTTCATCAGACTTTCCTTTTAGTTGCAGTGAAATATTTTAAAATGTCATTGTGTTAATCAGGAAAAATTCTAAGTAGTGTGTCCCACATAAAAAGTGACTCAAATCTGAGCAACATTGCTTAAAATCATCAGCTGTCTATCCCTTCTGAGACCAAAAAATCAAACACCCTTATTGTGCAATATGATGCATGGAGGGAAACCATAAGAGAAACTAATGCTTCACTTGTAGTTCTTTAAAACTTCTTACAGGTAGCTGTATTTGAAATCCCCAGCTTGGGAATCCCAAGGGGTTTCTTAGCTACTAGTCCTGTAAATTAATAGAAAAGGACTAATTCAGAACTGAAAAGCATTGCACTGTAAGACATTACACAGTAAAATATTACTCATTTTACAAGTGACCTCTTCTGTGAAAATTTAGTGTTTCAGTTCAGTTTGGTGAGGAATGACTGTCCACCTACAATTAAATAGCTGTGGCAGCTAGAGTAAGCCCTCACCCATAATCAAAACATCAAAACACCAAGATTACTGTAGTTCTGCCAAAGGGTGTGAAAAGGGTTACAACGATCTTTTTTAGTTTGCACTTTTCATGTTTGTTGAAAGTTACTGTCTCAGGTCAATTGCAAATGAAAAAACCCACCCTCACACCAAAAAACATTTTGAACCACACCATGAGCGCTTTAAAATACAGGGAACAAACCCTGAAACATCCTGAGTCCCTCAGAATGCTGAGTACTGTTCTGTGTCAACCATTTACAAAGTCCAAGTGGATGGATTAAATTCTTAACCAGTGAAGGAATCTCAAAGAGCTGGAAGCTAGAACATATTTAAGTTTGATGTCTTATATATAGTATGAATTACGTCAATGCAAATCCAACTGGATGATATTTACACATAACGTACCAGTTAAAATTATAATAGATGTATCCATAGATATTGGCATCTTAGCTAGCTGGAGAAAGAGGGTGAGGCTGAGCAGTTCCCTTTAATATAGCTCTAGCAGGAAAGAGGAAGTTGATTTAATTTTCAGAAGGTGCAAGCCTAGGCTTATAGCGATGTGGTCTCTTGTTAGGAAAGTAGTTTATTAAGAATTGGAGGAATTTTCAGTTTCAAGCTGTCATGAGCTCTTTATAGAGCTTTTGCTGCAGCATGGTCATAAGTGAGGAGAAAGAATGCAAATACTGTTATATTTGGAAATGGATAATGTTACTCTCCAGCTGGATACAGCTGTGTCCAGTTGTTATCCTTGCTAGTAGGGTGTAATTTCTGTTGTTCCATCACGGTAGTGGTGGCTCCTTTACAAATTTCTTCAAGTGTCCTTTGTATGTATTAGAAAACTTCCAGAAACAGCTGCAGACTGGAGAGAGGTGAAAGCATTTGCAAGTACTTACGAGTTTGGGGGTGGAGTGGGGTGGATGAAGAATTCATAAGGTAAGCTTAGAGGGCTTTTCAGTTGGAAAGGTTTCAGAGAGGTTCCTAATACTATGGTAATAAGTCTATAGAGATAGATAGGATAGATTAGATAGATAGATAGATAGATAGATAGATAGATAGATAGATAGATAGATAGATAGATAGATGATAGATGCTCAGCTACATTTTTCCTGTTTAAATTGTGAACATTCTGTACATATGCTACAGTTCAAAATGCATACTGTGTGTATGTTTCATACTGCCAATGTTGTAAGATGATATAGATCATATTTTTTTGTCTTATGAAAATGCAGAAGACTCAAAATAAACTTTGAACAGTATATACTGCAATCTGTACAGTATTTTACACATTACAGTGTGATTTTGCTATATGCAGCACATGGACAAATGCCTGTTCTGCTGGGTAGCTTTCATATGCACAAGGATTTAAACTCCCAGTCTTAGACAAGAGCAGATTCTCTACCATTGAAACACCAGTGACATATGCATTATAAGCAACAGCAGGAACAAGGCTTACTTTTCCACTCACCCAGCACTACTCATTCAAAGGTTATTTTCAACAGCTTATAGCTTTGATCTGCTATAACCATAGCAGTTGCAATACTGCAAGGCCATTCTTGCCTTCAGTTCAAGTGTGCATGAATTATTTCAACCAAAAAAAAAAAATTGATGTATTTTTGTGAACAATGCTAAAGAAAATACCCATGGTAATATTTTTAGTGATTTTGAGAAATGGCAGTGGCATTAGACTTTGAAATGGGGTCAACAAATTAACCTCTGTGTCAAAGATAATCTGTCCAAATTTATTTAGGTTATAAGCCCCACAAGAAAAGAGGTTTTGTACACTCTAATGACCTGCTGGACCTTTGGGGCTTCATTCTCTGAAGATGCCCCTGGAACTGGGTCTGCTTCCAGCTCTTAGCTCAGCAGCTGTTTTCTCTGGAAGTGAAGCTCTGAGCTAATAGAGATCAGGCTGAATTCAGGGCAATGAAACTAAAAGCCTTTTTGTTCCCTGCTCTCTGTCTCCCTTCCTGCTAGAATACAGGCAAAGGGAAATGCGGTGATTTAAGTGTAGGACGAAAAGGCTTACAGACCTCTTAAATCTTGCTTAATTCAAGACTAATAATTAGATTCTCACTTTGTGTTCTCTCCTTCAAGTACACACCAATCTGCATTTAATGCTTTTGTCAGACAGCACTGCAGGCTCTCTCCCATGGCCTCCTGTGTCAATCACAGCTGATCAGGCTGAGCTCTGAACAAGATCCCACGCTGAGATGGCTGAGAAGTCCCATTTATCCATCCCTGTACATCAAATGTCTTGGTCCCATTTCCCACTATCATGTGGAATGCCATGCCAAATACATACTTGCTACATACAGCAACATATGGACTCAGCAGAAAAATAAAAGAAGCTGAGAGGTCTACAGGGACAAGGACAGGAACTGAATAGACAAAGAGATCATGAATGGGAGCCAGGAAGGGGAAGAAAGGAGGATTAGGAACATATGAGGGGAAACTGAGGATGAATGGGCAAGATGAAATCTGGGACCCAAAAGAAAGGAGATGACAGTAAGAATAGAAAAGATTTTGAGGAGGTATGTGACAGACTGGCAGCTGTCGCAGTGTAGAGATTAAGATGTGGAATTGTGATATGACTCAAATGTGAAATCCAAGAACAGAGGGGGAATGGGAAATGAGTGGGAATGGCAGTGTGGGAGGGGAGAAGCCAAGAGGACTTAGGTAAAAAAACCTCTAGATGGTTCCTACAGTTTGCAGGCTGAGTCTTAACTGGGAAAGAAGAAAGGGATTTGGGTCAAAAATTGACTCTGGGAAAACATACAAATGATGGGCAGGACGATCAACATAAAGGCCCAACAAAAAATGCTATGTCTTCCTGGCTGCAATTTTACTTTGTACAATTGCAGAGCCTCAAAAAACATGGTCCTGTTTCTCCATACTGCCATCTGTGCCAGAAGTCATACTAGCCCATTTTTTCCTTTCTGTTATAGCTATCATGTGGTGACAGTGAGATTTCGTTACTTCCTAATCTGGCATAAAACTCATTCGCTGAAGAAGAAGGAATAGCTAGCATGCCACCAGATAAGCCATGGAGTCCACTCATACTGAAGCTGAGTCTGTACCTTTGCAAGAAAATAGACTGTCAATCTAAGGTGTGGACTATGGAAAAGTGAGGCATCCTATTCTGGGAGCTAAATAAAAAGGGAGCTGTGTTAGAGATGCCATGTGGAAGAATTTTCACATTTTCACTCTGGATTTTTAATGAGAAAACTTTAATACATATATGTAGCTACAAGGAAGTAACTTAGGAATGACCTTTACAGGTAAACCTAGCTTATGTAGTCAAATAGACTGGAGAACCCCTGCTTCCTCTTTGAACATGTAAAGCACTTTTAGCATAAAAAACCACCAGCATTTAGATTCCCTGCTGATGAGCATCCATGAAAATATTAATGCTGGTGTACCCTAAACAGGATTTATATTTGCAATATAGTAAGGTACCCAGTTGTATGCACTGAGTAACCTAAAAAAGTTTTGAAGAATGCTGTATTCCCTGCACAAGATTATATATTCAGATTTTGGCGATATTATGGCAAAAAATTAATGTAACTACATTATATTTACCTTGATTAAAGGCCTACAGTTCTGGGATTTTTAAACTTTCTAATAGCTGACTTTGTAACCTTCAAAATACACTTTTTATTTTTCAATGCTGTAATTCAGTTTAATTTGCCTTGGGAATACTGCAGTCTTTGCTAGCAGCAAATATTTGGGACAACTAAAGAGTGTTTGTACTATTATAAAAACAAATATCATGTATTAACTCGTTAGCTGGCAGGTGTATGTATATAAACAACTATATAAACAACATCTGGACATTTTTCATTTCTCTGGAGTACTGAACATAGCTACAGCTCCACTTGGAAGATAGGAGAGGTGACGGGAGGAGAGAAAAAGGAATGTATGTAAAGAAAACATAAAAGATGCATCTCTCACAGTCCTGTCCATTAGAAGGGTCAGTCAGCAGTAGGGTGAATATCCTGTTGCAAACAGAAACAGCTCAAGAGAAAGTCAAAAGAGTACACGGTTACCCAAGTGAGAAGAATGAATGATTGAAGATTGCAGATGAAAAATCCCAGAACTATTAAAAAGTGTGTTATTGACGGACTGTGATGTGAGAATATTATATGAGCCAAATGGTTAGGCATAGAAGCCGTGAAAAAGGAGGCAGTGAAATCCAGACAAGTTTGTCATGATGATCAAGTTTGTCAAGAATGATCATACAACTGTGATTCCACCCACAGACATTTCTGAAACCCCACACAGGGAAATGCAGGAAATACTCGATCACAAACCAAATAAAGTCAGTGGTTGGGGTATTGCCCTAAAATGAGTAAGCATTCATGTCATGAATGCTAGCCATTGCAAAACAGGGTAGATACATATGGCAAATACATTTTAAAAAATATAAGTGTTTAAACAGAAGACTAGACCTCCTAAACTGAAATAAAATCAGTAATACACTCAAAAACTTGTGAGCTGTCTTGGCAAGAGCAAACAAGGTGGAGCAGAGCTGATCAGATCAAAGTGCAGTGGAACATGTTTCAAGAGCAATGCAAAGTTACTATGCTTACATAGAAATTAATTAGCAATAAAACACAGTGTAATTATCAACTACAATCACGTTATGTAAAAAAGTGGAGATATGCACCAGTTCCAAATGCATGTTTGTGTTTTAACATTCACACTGCGAAGAAATGCAGTTAACAAATAAGGTTTGAAGGAGGAAAAGCTCACATAGACTTAAAATGTGGCTTGAATAATATGACTCAGTCGCACAATTTCTAAATCCTGCTATATTAGACTAGAGCTGACAATGATTCCCAAAGTGCTAACTATACTCCTGCACAACCAGTTTTTCTTAAAATTTCTGGACCACAGCTTATCAATATATTGGTGCTTCAGCTTTTTAAACCATGCCTTTAAATTTGTGTTCTTTGGATTTTGTTAATTTACCTGCAGTGCTTGTTCCTCTGATATTGCATGGTGTTAGTGATCTGCTGATCAGTCACATCATTAAGATATTATTTTAAAGATTTAGGTTTATATTTTATTATAGTTAATATTTTGAATTAAGCCTAACTTTGTGAAAAACAAAAAGCAAAACATTGTAGCACAGTAAATTTGGAACATATCTGAAGAGTCCAAAACTTGGCTTAGCAGTCAGTGGCTCAGAGTTAATGTGCAATCAGTTAAGTCAAAGGTACTTGGTATTACCCAGCACTTTTTATGATTGACTTTTAAGAAACAAATCAAATGTACTTCAAGATGACTTGTATGTTTCTTCTTTATTTTCCAATGTTCTCTATGTTTATGATTTTAACTGCTTCTTCTCCTCGGGAATGGCTTCATTCAAAGCCAATACAGAATCTCAAAGCTCACCAGCAGATTAAAACCTGGAGTTGCTTTCTTCTACCTACCTGGGACATTTTGGACTGACCCTCACATTCTTAAGGTGAATGCTTTCGATTTGCCCATGAATCAGCTCCTGATCCACCAGTTTTCAATTGCCCAGATAAAATAAAACAAATCCGAATGATTCCTTTGACATTAAATGAGCAAGGCTCAGCTTGTTCATGGGGCAGGTACGTTCTTGTGCCAGAAACCTCACGGCAGGCCTGGGGCATAGGCTAATGGCCCATCATTATGTTGCTCAGATTGTGATCTTGGGCTGCAAATCTGTCAAAGCCAGTAAAACTGTTTGTGTTGCTAAATGTGTGACTCCCTGGGTGTGGGGCACACCTATGGGAGGTGGTGTGATTAGAGAAATTGGGTGGAGTATGGGGTAGAGTCTGTACTTTGGACTTTATCCTAAATAGATACTTTTGCTAAATTAAGTGTTCCAGTAAGTGGATAGACACTAAGGCAGGTTTGAAATGGGACCTCAGAAGTTACTGTATCTCAGTTTCTCCCTAAAGAGAAAAGCCAGCACAGATTCTTTAAAAGGGGAAGTTGGATATAGGTATTCAGCCAGCCTATGCCCACAGTTACTTTCCAGGTTTGTTATAGGCTAAGTGGAAACTGAGGCCATGTGTACCTTGTTACTGAAGTCTCTTTTGACTGCTCTCAGACTTCTTTTTCTTTATTTCATTGCTGTCAGTGTGAACAACCAATAGTGGATAGTAATCAGAGGGCCTTACTGGACTGGATTGTTTTCCAGTAATATCCCTTATCCGAGCCCCTGCAAGACAGCAGACTTCCCTGTGAGTTGGGCCAGGTCTGCATATCAGACCCTCCTTTCCCCTTAGAAGGGAGTCTCCTACCACAACTACCCTTCTTTCACTGTTGATAGAGGAGGTCTTGATGCAGGGTGCAGGTGGTGTTGTTTCAGGAGGCCCCACCATCCCAGAAGGATCTTTGCATACCTCTTTAGTTGTTTGGCCTTCTAGGTCCAGAGCCCCACACCTGTTGTAAAAGGTACCAGTTCTACTTGCCAAATTCAGAGAAAGAGGAACCTTCTTGCTGGTACGTGCTGTGATGTGCCTCCAACCTTCATCTTTAACAGAGCCCTGGCTAGTTTAACATTCCTTTGACTAATTACCCTGCAGGGTTCTGAGTCCATCTGCTTCTTCACCACAGTGGAGATTCAAGACTCCTGGGAGTCTGAGACTGTAGCGTTGCTGAAAATAATTGATCTCTCTTTTGCTCGTTCACTCAAACACTGCACAGCCTGTTCACTTCTTCCCGTAGCTCCACCTGCAACACAGCTCCTCAAACACTGCACGCTTTCTGCAAAATAGCTCCTTATCATCCCAGCCTTGGAAAGAAGCTTCAGGCACTCCTGGCAGCCTGTGACCTGGAGAGCAGCATCTACCATCAGCAGGTCTGGGTGGCTGGAGGCCTCTGACATGGCCAGGCCAGTGACCCTGGCAGCTACAGGGGATTGAGCTTGATGGCATGTCAACACCTCAACTAAGGAAGCTAAACAATGGAGCTAAAAGGATCTCTTTGCTCTACCTTACCAGGTACTTAGTCCATTTGCTGCCTCTATTGGCTCCACACAAATGGTTGGAAAGAAGCCCTTCCTTTGTGAACCACTGTGCAAACTGATGTGCCACTCTCCAGCTTGCTCCTGCACCCTGGAACCATTAAATCTCCCATGGTTGCTGCTGGCACTGCCCCGTCCTCGCCTGGTTGGCTGCTGAGGGCTTTCAAATTCTGACAAGGCTGGGGGCTGCTGCAGGTTTTCCTGAACAAAGAAACCCCCTTGTACAGCTCAATCTCACTCCCTGGACTTTCCTTCAGTCACAGCTGCTTTGTGGATTTACCCACATTTTAATTCAAATGATGAATTTGAATTCATACTTTGAGTTATACTCTGTAAAGGCTGAAGGAGTCAAAATAATATATTGTCGGATGCAGATGTCAGTGTCTTAACCAAAGCAGCAGAGTCTTCTGTTCATATCCCACATGAGTGTGGAAAACCAGGCCAAAATGGAGCTCACAAAACACCAATCATATAAATTGCTACTATAAATGTGAAAAAGGCAGAATAAATAAAAAAATTCCTAATCCAGAAAATAAGTATTTAAAAAAATAAAATAAAAGTTTACCTTGAAAAACATCTGTAATCTTGTGACTTTTTTTCCTTATGGGAAGGAAAATTGGTGATGAATGGGTTACAGCATTTTCTTGATGCAAACCTTTTCTCTTCAGAGAGCAAAGGCCTGATTTTCAGCTCAGACTAAAATTGGGTGTTTCCACTGTTTGAACTTCCAAACCTTCCTGTAGGCATTATTTTGTTTCTTCTGCCAGGTCCACTGTTCCCTGCCTTTGCTCTCTGTTTGATGTTCTGACTGTTTCTCATGTGCAGATCATAGAACCTTAGGAAGGGTGGGAAGTGACCTCAAAGATCATTTAGTTCCAGCCCCCTTGCTGTGAGCAGGGACACCTTTCACTAGACCAGATTGCTCAGAGTTTCATCCAACCTGGCCTTGAACACTTAGAGGGATCAGAGCTGTCCTCTGCTTCCAGAAACACCCATAACTCAATGGTATCTTCCTGCCCTCTTTCCCTGGTTTTAATTTCTGGATGAGCTGTGTTTTGGGCTGTGACTTCCTTTCTCTCCCATTACTCCAGATAGAAGCATCACTGCTCTAGAATTTGTAAGAGGAGAACCTGTGAAGGTCAGTAGTAACCAGTAGTACCAGCTTCAAAGATGTGCTATCCCAACATCCATTATGCCCTTGTACTATATTCACAAGCACTAAATGGATATATATATATATTTAATAGGCCTTTATAAATTTCAAACTTCTATATGTTCAGAATACAAATTATCATATTTCTTTGCTTATTTTGGAAAAGGTCCCATTTAATTGTAAAACAAGTCTTTCCTATTGGTTTTTCTGATAACTTACAGACTTTTAAATTACCTTTTCCTTTCTATCACCAATTTTATATTACTTGTCAGAGGCTGGTTGAAAATGTAATGATACTGTGGTCATTTTCTGTTGAATTCATTGTTCACTTCTGTTCTGAAATTTAGCTGGCACCTATTTACATTTCTATGGCATTATATTAGAATTATCCATGCATATTTTTCCTAAGTAAATTACAATTTACTTTTTAAAAGTCAAGGAAATACTTAATTAATGCAACTGAATAACTGATAAACTGTGTTTCTTGAGCTTCTCTCAAAGTTAGAGTTTACCTCTATTTTTATTTCGATTTCTAACTCAGTGCTTGGCCTTTGGAGGAGAACAAAATATGCTTGCCTAAAAGATCTGGTTACTTGTTTAAAAGATTAGGTTACTTGTTTAAATATCCCAATAAAAAAATAATTCTGTAAATCATTCAGTTGTATTTTTCATTATATATATGTTTTAGAAAAAAGTTGGTCTTCATTCCATATATTACTATCTCTAAAAGCCTGAATGGTCTCATTGAACTCAAATTGAGAGACTACTGAAGTTCAATGACATAGTGAGAGGCATCTGCTGGAAATTTTGCTCTTGTAACAGATACTATTACAGCACTGAGAACAACACCAAGGACTTGAGCCTATATGTCTTTCACATTTAGAATTCCTACCAAAGTCAGGGGAAATCTTCATGAAGCAGAAAAGTGCAATAGTATAATTATTCATCTGCTGGAAAATGGCATATTATTCTAACACCTATTAAAATTGATACCTTTGTAAGTTTCTATCTCAACAATTTTGAAAGCAGTAAAATATGTGCAGGAATTGTTAAGTATTTTTTTCTTTTCTGAATCATAAAATTTTGCCCTTAAAAGTTTACAGAAAGTCAAATACTAGGCAAATATTTTCTCCATACTATGGTATCCATCTTTCTACACTGTTTATATAAGGAAAAACATAGGAAATTATAGAAAAAAAAACCTAAATAAAATTTAGTGTGTCAATTCACTTATATTTTAAAAATAAATTTAGCTGACACTAAATCAAAGCATTTTATGTTGTGATTTATTGTCAGTGCAACATGTTGAGCTTCAAATGAGCTGTTTGTCTCCTGAAGTGAAAAGGAGTAAAGACACTTTGAAATTACACCTAGATGTGAATAACTCTGGTACTTCTCACTCATTCATTGCTTAACAATTAGTGTTATTTATTGCAGATATGAAAATAAGGACTTGTGTTGAAAGTGTCCACAAATAGCTCTTCCATTTTCTGACTAATGTATCATCTCTAGATGACAGCAAATGGAGTGAGGCAACAATCACTTTGTTCATCATCTGGTATTCTTGGGAGTGTCTCTTTCTCTTGTCTCCACTACAGCTCTGCCAGGATGGGATTGTGACCCACAACTCTGAAAAATAGATATCATCATGCTGGCTATCACAAGTGGCCCACTCTTATTTTTTAGGAAGCCATTTCTATCAAAAGCTGTAGTGTAAGCTACTAGATCCTTGCAGAAGTTGGTTACTTCTGTAACCAGTTTGTGTAAAGGCTGTCTCCTGTTTCCAAGGGATGTTGTGCTTCTGCTTGGAGCAATGAGAAGGTATGGTCCTTCCCAAACACCTGATTTTACTGTAATATTTAGTATTGTAGCTATCAACTTAGTTATTATGATTATTATTACCCTATTGATAACCCCCCATATACATTTATAGGTCCTGTTTATGTGTAATAATGATTGGAGTTAGAAATGTCTGATCCTGCTAAACACATGACCTTTAGCCTTCACCTTGAAAGGTTTTGTCGTCACACTTAGCTTTGAGCATGTGAGTCCAAAGTGTACCTGTATTTTGGCTCTAACATCTTGGCAAAGAGCAGCTCCAGCCTGAGGCCTGGGTGCCTCAGCTCCACTTTAAATCTTTGGATCTGGTCCAGCCTTGTGCTTGGGAAAGGTGCCAGATCAGTGTCACCCAAGGCTGAAGTTCTTCCATACCTCCATGAAAGGGCAATATCATGGGTCATAGCAATGCTAGACTTTTCACACATCTCAGCAGACAGTGCTGTACAGAAGGAGTTGTGCCTTCCCTGACAAAGTGCTTCAACCACTGGGTTGTTCAGATTGATCCAAAGAGTCAAGAGCCTCAGTTCTTAAGCTTGGACTGAGAAGTCCAAGTCCACTAATTTATTTGATGTTACACCTCTATAAACAGCTGCCTAGCAGAGATAGTGCTTGTTTTGACCTAGAGGTAGTATAGGTTCAACAAAACATGGAACTAGATTCCAGAGTACTCGAACCAGTCAAAACAAGTCAAGTGTCTTTCCTAAGCCCAGCCTGCACTGTCCTCCTCCCTTGCTAAAAGGCTCCTCAGTGCTGCAATTTGGCAGTCAGCAGGCTATAGCACTGAGAGAGAATTTCAAATTCAATCATCCTGATCTTAAAATGTCAACAAAACACCTGCTTCTCAAGTATCAGGAGGCCACTGATGAACCACAAATGCTATTTTTAATTACGTACAGACTACTATATAGGTAGTTTAAATCACCTGTGTCATTTTTTTTGGTGTAAACTTATAAAGCAGTGAGAGCTTAGTCTGCCAAAACACTCAGGAAATGCCTTTTAATACAGGTTACTGGTAATACTCAACAGCACAGACCCAGCAGTGCCCTGCTGTCTTTCCTGTGACAAGCAGAGTATTGATCCCCAACATCTCCACTGCCTCAGTCAGCCTCTCTTTTAGATGTATGGCATTTTGAAAAGCAGTAGCTAACACCAGGTCAAAAACAGATAGTTTATTTTCTCTGACAATCCCTTCTGATACCATTCACAGGATGGAAATGCTTGTGGCACAGGATTATCAATAGTGCTCCATGCAGAGGAAGTCTTTAGTTCCAATAAGCCTGTCTGTGTCCCTTAGGTTCTACCTGACTTTTGTTGATCAAGTGATCTGATGCTTGAATTGCTCTCACAGGCTTTGCTTTCAATAATACAAAACAAAACAAAAAACTTTTGTGTTTTGTTTTATTGAAAGCAAACACTAAACTCAAGCTGTGGCTTGGGGTTAGTTTTCAGGAAGCAGAAGAGTAATGAAGCAGTGGTAGAGGTTATAGAGAGAAATCAGTTTATCCCACCCATGGAGATTTTGAGCAGCTGTCTGGCCTGATCCTGAGTCAATGATGGTCCTGTTTCAAGTGAGAAGCCACAGTAAAAAATGTCCATATACAATTAAATAAATAATGTAATGTGTGTCCTTTTTGCTGCATTCTTAGGATTACTGAAATTACCATTCTGATTTGAAAAAGAAAAACTATTGTTAAGCCTGGATATTTAAACTGAACAAAAGCGTTTTTCCAGTAGTGACTAACAAAAAAGGAAGAACAAATATAGATTTTAATACTGGTATATTAAAATGAAAATTTACATGGCCACAGAGAGCTACAGTGAGAATGTCTCCCTCCTCACCAGCCCACAGAGGTTTGCACATATGGTCGCCCACTTTGCATTGCTTGGAAACTTTATCACAACATTTGCAAAAAGTGATTTGTGTTTTGGGACAGTAATTCATTTTTTAGAAACTTTCTTTTTATTCACTGCTAGAGGTGGGCTGAAGCCAGTTGTGCCTGAAATGAAACCAAAAGCCTCATGAGCAGATGGCCTAGCATGTTCAGCAAAAGGGCTATCTGGAAATATGATGTATTCTTTGCTAATGAAGAACCTTGAGGACTATCCTCTCCTGTTTACCATCAGCCTCTGAATGTGTATCATTCCCTTATTCTCACAGGCACTGCTGCAGATGAGATATAAGAAGCAGGAGTAGCACTAAAATTTAAAAATCACTTTTTTTTGGTTGTTCTATATTAATTATATTAGATTTGTTTTGTTGTTGTTGTTTTCTTAATACCTAGCAGCACAAATACTTCTAAGGGTTGACTTGTATATGTATTAACTGGAATATATCTGCATATGTAAATTGAAACCACACTAAATGGACATTATGATATCCCTTTCAGTGTCTTTTTTGTAGGCTACCTCACCTGATTTTTCTCCCAATTTAGTCAGTGCAGGGTGGGGAGGAAGAGAAGGAGAGACAGTTCCTACATGCTTTCAGCCATTCTCAAGGTCAAAGCTTCCTTCTCCATCCACTCCTTTCCTCCAGTTAATGTAATATTTGCCTGGCTTCCAGTGTCAGATCTCAGTGTGGCTCCTGCCACGGCATCATCTGCCATTTCAACATAGCCTACTGTGTTCAAGTCCAGGACACTTAAGTGTGTTTGAATGGACAAAGGTGAATATGTAGGTGTCTGCTGATAAGGTGGATAGTTAAACTCCCTATGGTAAACAGTGACTATCCTTGAATGGACAAGCACTAGCATCATTAGTTCTGGGCTCCACTCAGCATAGCTCTTCAGTAAGCACCAAGTGGACATGGAAAAGCGGATGTAAATGCCTGTAAAAGAAGTTTAAGGTGTTTAAGTATGGAACTGAATCCTACCCTGGTTGATTGCCAGCAGTACTTTTCCCTTCTCCCCAAAATTGTCACTCAGTCTTTTTGTATTTCCATTTCACTTGTTTACCTGCTCCCCTTGCTCTTATGTGTCTTGTTTAATTCCTTGTTTTGTTGTCTCATATAATCATTTTTTCTGGAACAACGTGTTCAAAATCTGCTCTTGAACAAGACAACCTTTGTTCGTACCTGGTTGAACTGTCGCTCTGATAAAGAGCCTTCCTCCTCCTGACAGTAAGTTTGACACAAATGATTTATCCTCTCACCTCAGCTTCATATTGTTTGTACATATTTAATGTACAAACATGCTTGTTTGTTTGTATGCTTCTTTTTTGAGGGAGGGAGATTTGTCATTAAATTTTGGTTCTGTTAAAGAAAAGTGAATTTTTAATAACTGATTAGTATTTTAGCTATCAGTTTCTAAACCAACACTGCCTACAGTCCTGTTAATATGCCTGATCCTCAAGCATGCTAATTTTTAAACCCTTTACAATCAAAGAGAGATGTGGAAGTTTAATTTTGTGAACAGTTTCCTCCATGGTGGTTTGTGACTGTGTCTATATGAACAACACAACAACAGTGAAACAGAATCTGTGTGCAATGCAAAAGTTATGATGGTAACACTGAAGAATCCTCACATTGCCCCAGATGCAGCTCTCCAAGCAAATATGTGAAGGCTAACTCACATACAACAAAACTATACACTCTATTCTAAGCATGATTTTGCTAGTTTAAAACTAGAATGATTTCATCTGCTTTACTCCAGCCTAACTGAGATCAGGATATGCCTGTGTGATCAATACAGTAGGCATGTTGACCTAAACCTTCTGGAAATAAATAAATACTGTCAGGAACAGTCCTCTTGCAGGGAAACAGACAAAACCACCTGACTTTAAACAGACTTTTAAAAAACACATCTCTTATGAAAGCTCTTGGGAGCAGGAGTTCTTTTCAGTCTCCCGGGGCATAGCAAGCAAAGCAAGGTAAGTTATCTTGACACCAAGTCCTCGAGCAGCAGATCTTTTGGGGAATGAACAAAGTGCTCTGTAGAGCCAGCCTGGCTTATCATCAGAGTCATCTGTATCCTTGAAAAGTACAGCTGGGGTTAGGGAAGCTGCAGAGAACACTTATGTTAGACTGACATACTTCTCCAAGCAAAGGAATCATCATCACTTCAGTTTCAGGCTAAGTATTTTTAGTGTTCTTTGCTCCTAAGGGGAGTTTCTATCACAACCCATTGATTTGCATGGAACATACTGTTAGATATAAGACTGTTGGTTTGGTTTTTTTCTTTTAATTATTTTTTTCTTTAAAAAAGAGAGAAAACTACTTGAAAAGATTCCATGCTATTCAAGAATTTTCCTTATTACAGTAACCCTGTGTGAGTTATTTCCAGCAGTCCTGAACTTTGGACCAGGAATCTTTATCATATTAAATAGTTAGTATGTTGTGCAAATAAACATATATACATAAATGTGTACAAATTTAAAAAAAAATTTTTTTTCCACTGTTTTGGTAATTTCATGTAATTCACTGACACTTCGGGAGTCATGCAATTTAATGCAAACAATACTCAGTTGGCCAGTCTGCCAGGCGAAATAAGTATGCATTGTAAAAAAAGAACAAAGACTCTATATTTTTTTCTCCTGGTTTTCTGATTCCTCATTAAAGAGTAAGTTACTTTTGACAGCTGTTCATTTTTAATTTTGGCCATATGGAGGCATAGCAGAAGGATGTTTCTAACATTCTACCTATCCAGGATTACTAAAAATGAGGGAAGCAAATGTAAAATCCACAAAACCAGAAGTGAATTTTTTATTAATTTTTTTTCCCCAGAAAAAAATCAAAAAGAGAATTTCCCAAATGTATCAACTGAAATTCTCATAAAAGTTGACAAGACCCTGCTAAGTGACTGGAAGCAGAAAAACTCTTGCAATCCTGTGGTGAATCAGTAGGATTTTGAGAGGTGAGTGTTATTGGTTCAAATGAGGGTACTATTCTTTGTACTTCCCTTGCAATTAATGCTTACAAATTCATGTTTACAAATTAGTGTAGTTTTGCACCAAAACTCCACAGTTTTGATTTTTTCTTTTTAAAATCATATTTGTATACGCTAAACTAGTGGTGTACAGACTGGAGAGTGGATGGCCTCTGCTTTCCTTTTACGTGTGCTGGCAACAGAGAATTTAATCTGTTTTCCAAAAGAGAAAGGAGAAGACACATGGCTCCACCAATACTTTCAGGCTGGTATTCCTGAAAGAAGCAATTCAAAAGCTAACATTTCATCTGTTTATTTACTGCATGCCAGAGTCTGGTTTTCTCAGTTGGTTGTTAAACAAAACAGCTGTCTATTACACATCTGTTTACAAAACTTATTACCAGATTGTGCAATGAAAGATTAGGGAACTTTGTTTTAATTTCAAGTTAGATGGTGCAGCAATCTTAGATTCAGTATCTGTCCCTGAATCTTTGCTTTGCTGTGGAACAGTGCTGACCAAGTGTTCTTCCTGCTGTCCTGCTTAATGATCTGGACCACATGGCAGCAGCCTTTGGTCACGTTGTTTGAAGCTTGGGGAGACCAGTGATGAAAAGAGAGGTCAATGGAAGATTTATCCTAATTTAGCAAATTATAGCAAATACATTGATTAGCTATGAATATATTTTATAAATCATGATTAAGAGGCCTAAACATGGAATTCAAAGACCATTGACAAGAGGAACATTGTTGTGCACAATCTAAGCCTCTTTCACCATGGACTGAGGTGGAGTAATTAACCTTTCCTTTGTCATGGATTAAGCATATATTCACAGATGGATATTGCCATTCAGCTCATATGAGATAAATAAAAAAGATGCAAGAATCTCATGGAATGTCTGAGCCCTGAGCTCTGATTTGAGCCTAGCTTCTTTTTGTGTAGCTCATCACTGCCTTCTTTCATTTTCTCTACCTTTTTGCATGGGTTGAAAATAATTTCTTCACTTGTGAAAGATATTCTGCTGAAAAAGACTTGCAAGGTCTTTGAAGATGTAATGCACCATTCCATTAAGTGAATGACCCAAACCCTATTTGAACAAAGGCCTATCTGGCTTTCTTTTGGGTCATTGTGTTGTGAAGCCCTAAAAAAGCCCTGTCATTAGAAAGCTCTCAGCAACTGTTCTCTGAAAATCAGAGCCACTGAAGACAGTTGCAATACCAGTTGTGTTCAGATGGTTGTCAAAGCAGATCTGACAGAGCTTACTGGAGGCAACAAGAAGCAGTGACTTTCAACAACAAAACAAAACAAACAAACAAACAAAAAAGATAAAGGATGAAAGAAAACAAGATGTTAAATAGTAAGCGATAAGAATATACTGACCTAATATACTGTAAGTATACTCTTTCCTCAGTTGATCTGGACATCTTGAAATGTGCACGGAGATATATAATCAAACTGGAATGGCTTTTGCTGGGACAGTTTCTGGCTGTGTATGATAACAATTATTTTTTAAGTATGAAACTCATTCCTTTATGTCATGAAAAATTCCCACAACTTCTCATTTCTCAAGGGGAATTCCAGGCACCAAGTGAAAATTGTTTAAAGGAACATCTGTTTTGTCTCATAAATTATGTGACAACATCTTAATAGAATACAACGTGCCTGTATATATTTCTGTGCTTTTACCCATTAATTACAGAGAATATTAAGGTTCTATTTTACTGTGCTTAAAACATCTGGTGCCAAAAGAAGCAGCAAGGAGAAGGGAAGCATGGTTATATTATTAGACTCAACAATCCCAAAATACTGATCAGCACTCATTACTGTCTGCTGTTTCCATATTAAGTTAGTATTTAATGTGCAACTCATTGAATATGCATGTATTTAATGAAGTATCTATTTTAGATAAATATATGTGTTCTATCCTATTGTACAGTATTTTTAATGAACTCAATTTATAATAGTTAACAAAAGCATCGTGTGGTCTAAAATCAGCCAACTTTTATAACCAACTTGGTAACACATCCAAATTCTAATCTGGTGTCCCGGAAAACACCTGCAAGACTTTCTTAGAATCCAATACTATTCCAGGAAGAACATCGAAGTCAAGCTTTTCATTCAGTCCTGTGGTCTCCATGTGCTAAGCAACCAGCAGGTGCAGAGCCATCAGCCCTGTCCCAGTGGGAGCAATCCCTCCACCAGGTTCTCGGCGACGCAGCCAAGGCGCGGGGTTGAGCGCTGCGTAGGAGTGAGGAGCAGCGCTTCAACACTCGGACCTGACTTCCCAGCCAGAACTGGCCACAGCAGTGCCAGGAGAGAATAGCAAATCATTGGGAATACCTACAGGTTTGTAAAGGAAGGCTTCCACTTTATGTAAAACTAAAACAGCTCCAAATTCCAACATCTGTTTTTATGCTTTAAATTACCCCAAGTAGTTTCTTCATTTTCCAAAATTGCACTTCCTTAAAATGCCTCCTATTACACTATTACATTTTATTGTGCATTAAACATCTGGTATCAACAGCCTAAACAACAAAAAAGCATGATTATGCTGTCAGACTTAATAATTCAGAAATATTAACCAGCTCTTATACTATCAGGAGTTTTTCATGCAAAATTGGCCCTTAATGTGTATTTTGCACTTATGAGACTTTGCACATACCAGCATAAGATAACAGTGTTCAATCTTTCATGTAACTAACAGAGTTAATTTGCCTAAATGAAATCACTTTATCAGCAATACTCTTGCCCTGCAAAAACCAAGGGATTATCATAGTCTGTTAAAACATACCAAACTGTGATCTGGAAAATGGGGGCGGGAGGGACTTCTTCTGTGCAATAATAGATTAGGAAAGCTATTTAGCCTTAAGCAAACTTGAGAGCTATGGAGGCTGAACCATGTGGAAGGAGACCATAAAGCTCCTTGCCTGTTCAGTAACCAAATGACTGCTGCTTAGTTAGCTGTAAGCTTCAGTTTGAGACCTTTTGCTCCCATATTTAATTAAAACATCATTGTCATCTTCTGTGAGTACTGAGCTGTAATACTGCAGGCCTATTCAAGATCTGTTTCTTAATTGGTCTTAAATAGGTTAATTGCAATTCAAAGAACAAGTCATTACCAGTGGGATGCAAGTGTATGATGCAATGGGACAGAGCACGAGCTATTGGCTGTAATGCCTGATGAACAGCATAGTTATTATTTTAAGGTTATGGTTGGAAACATTTTTATTACAGAGATTTCTGGAGTTTCCTTCACCTCCTCCTTCCTACTTTTGCTCTATGAAATCTACCCCTGCAGCTGTTACAAACTTCACATTCACTGCTTGTGTGTCTCTGCACTAATGAAAGGGCTGGGAACCTTTGGTGACTGGCACAACACTGATAATGGGGGGTTTGAGAGACCTTTTTCTTTCCTGTAATAATCAGTTGCAGACTCAAGACAGCAAAATCAATGTGAGTAACTGTGAAGTCTCACTACCTACAGAAAACAGTCCTTGAACCCCCACGGGATCCCCAGATTGTCTGTATGAGAGTGGTATGAATATGTATCAGGGATTTAGTGGCAATGCCATTGCATTATGAGCACTAACAATCAAAGCATTTTAAAATGGTACTGCAAGTATTTTCTGACTTGTCTAATATCACTTTATTGAATAACACTCTGCAGCTTTGTTTCTCAGTTACACAGATACTATTAATATATTAATGTTTCTGTGTTGTGGGCTCCAGATAGCCAGCCTTTTCAGGAAATCTTGAAGCAGTGTTGAATATGGAAAACGTATAGTTATATAATCCTCAGAAAGCCTAAGTAATTTAGGCATTCAACTAGGCAGATACAGATTTTGCATTAATGTTTCAAGGAAAGTTGCATTTTTAATCCTTTTACTGGCTTCTAGTCCTGCCAGGCACATAGTAACATCCCCTGGAAATTGAACAGAGGATAATGTAAACCTCTTCAAGATGCAACGAGACTACTATCTTCCCCAAATAACCTGCAGCACCAGGGGCTGGCATGTGCCTTGCCATGAGGAAAAAAGAAATCCCACTAACTTCTTGGGCACTTGCCTTCACTTTCACTCATGTCTGCTTCAACCAACATGTCCTGGTACAATTGTACCACCTTCCCTCTCAATGGCTGTAGTCCTGAGAAGGAAAACACTCTCTCTTCTGTATGTTTCAGAGTTTTATATCACTCATAGAAGTCCTGGCATTATATGAAGGTATTTGCAGTAGCAAAGTGCAAAGAGGCATTCAGGGAAGCTCCAAAGCATCTAAGGCCAAAACTCTGTTGGGGTATGGCTTTCTCAGATAAGAATTTGACATGCAGAAAGTGAAGGTGTTCTTGTGTAATGAAAATGTAACAAAGATAAATTGTATATTTTTACTTCCTGAGGCTGAAAGGCTTTCCCATGGCTTTTTGAAACATTTCCTAATGCTGTTTTCCTCTGAGATGTTGTTCTTTAGCCAGATGACCTGAACAGAGAACACTGTGTCCCCAGCTTCACTCTTAGCTTTCTGGTCAGTGTAGTCTCCAAAGAGCTTAGCTGTCAGCAGGGTTCACAGATTTGATGCAACTAGGGGTTAAACCATGAATTATTTTTGAAATTAGGACAAAGGTCCTAATTGAAAAATGGATTGTTGGCATTGAAAAATGATATCAGGACAGTGGAGAGCTGAAGTTCAATTTTGTGTTTAGGAAGTTTCTGTCTCCTGCTATTCTGACTGGTACTTTACTGGTTGGTAATAGCCTTAGATAATAGAGTTTGCTATCATGACCAGATAAATCTGTATTCTTCCCCTTATTCTTGAATTTAACATAATAATTACCTAAAGAGCTTATTTTCAAGGAGGTACATATAAAGTATGTTTAACATGCCTGAGCAAACACCCCAAGCATGCAGGCAGTGGCAATGTAGCAAGTGGATAGCAAAAAGAAGGTTATTTTTAGGACTTTGCAAAAGCTAAATCTGAAGACTCAAAGCATGTCACATAGGTCACTGGACAGCTGTTAGACTGTGAGCACTCTCAGTCTGCATTCAAATCAGTGAGCTGGAGGTAAGAGAACGGATTTTCAAATACTGTGTATTCTCCTTCAGCTGCTTTTGTTAATCATAGAATCATACAAACATAGAATGTTAAGGGATTGGAATGGACTTTAAGGATCATCCAGTCTCCCCACTTCCGTGTGTACGGACACCTCACTAGACCAGGATGCTCAAGGCCTTATCCAACCAGGCTTTGACTACTGCTAGGGTTGGGACACCCACAATCTCCCAGGGCAACATGTTCCAGTGTCTAGCCAACCTCACAGTGAGAAATTTCTTCCCAATATCAAACCTAAATTTGTCCTCTTTCAATTTGTACCCATTTCTCTTTGTCCTATTGCTCCAGCTCCTGAAGAAGAGTCCCTCTTTGGTTTCCCAGTAGGCTCCTTCAGATGCTGTAAGGTTACAATGAGGCCTTCATGCAACCTTCTCTTCTCCAAGCTGAAGAGCCCCAACTTCCTCAGCCTGTCTTTGTAAGGGAAGTGCTCCAGTCCTCTTATCAACTTTGTGGCTCTCCTCTGGAGTTGCTCCAACATTTGTGTCCTTATGTTGGGGGCACTGGAACTGTGCTCAGCAGTTCAGGTGAGATCTCACAAAAGCAGAGTAGAGGGGGAGAATCACCTCCTTCAACCTGCTGGCCATGCTGCTTTTGATGCTGCCCAGGATTCAGCTGGCTTGAAGTATTACAACTCTGAAATTCTACAGCAATTTAAACTTTTCAACTCTGAAAAAGTGGCAGCCCACACTGTGTGGGATTCATTTGACCATATATACATCAGCTGAGGAGACTCTACGTATGAGTTACTTGCCTTGACCCCTTTGTTAGTGATAGAGAGACGTCCTCTTTCAAGTTGTGATCCATCCCATCATAAAACAGATGTCAAGAACTGGCCAAATACATTCTCCTTTTCTCTTGACAATTGAAGAAGTCAAGAAAAACAATCCCAGATATAGCCATGAGTTACTGCAGATGTCCAAATTTTTTGAGATTATACAGCCCTTACACCTCTGCTAAGAAAGTCAGAACAAGGGTCACATTTTTTTAATACATTAATGTACAGGGAAGCGGGATTCAGGAGCACACTGAGCAATAAAACCCAAACAGAAAGTTTTCACCAACTAAATAGGGTCTTTAGAGGTTCATTTAGATGACAACAGGAACATGAGGACTGAAAGGAAAACTCAGTCTCAAACTTTCCAGAGAACGTGAAGACAAATAAAATATCTTTAGTCGAGTCTTTTGGCAGTGGGAGGACCAACATCCTGCAAAATTGCCAAGAATGCAAGTGACAGAATTATTGCAGATCACTACCTACAGAGATTTCACAAGTCAGAGTTTGCAGGCCATCAGAACAGCTGAGAAATTGCCATGGAGGAAAGTCATTGAGAAAATGACAAGATTTTGGGTACACAATCCTTTTCTCTAAAGCATTCTGCTTTTTCAAACAAAGATGGGTAACTTCTGAGCTAAATACAAATGGAGAACACTTGCCTGGTTCCACAGTACCCACTAACATAAGGCCTCATTTCAATGCACATTTAATGGTACACTACTAAATAGCCTTTCTTGTATCAGTTTGTTATTTGTGGAATATGGTCCTATGTGATACTAATCTCTTGCTGATAAGTTACAACACTATTCTGTCATATATGAAACTTTAATATAGTCACAGGAAAAGAACAAAAGGTTCACAAATGTGGTTAGGAACAAACACAGAAAAAACATTACAGTAAGTCAGCTGTTGGGGCAAACTGAAGAGTCACCTAACTCAGACACATCCGTGTCTATGTGGAGGTATTTGCTATATTTTTCCTACACATTTTCTGTTCATATTTCCTCAATTTCCACTATCCTCCACTGACAGAGATTATTGAAACCTACATTACAACTTGATAAATATCTCTTTTAAAAAAAGTAACATGACAGAAATGTCATATACTTGTAATGTAAGTACCTGTTGTGTCCAATTTTTCCAACTACTGTAAATGAAGAAAAAAATTAGTCTAGGATTTTAAGCACAGGATTTCATTCCTTCTAGCCCAACAAATTATTTCCCCTTGATAATACTTAAAGTCTAGTAAATACTTGGGAAAATTCAAACAGAATTTTTCCTACAGAAATCCAAGGATACATGACCTTATCACCAATCCTAATTTGGCAGATGTAAACTGTCTATGTTGTTGCAAGGTAAATGCAAGGCATTTTTATATTTTCATTTGCTCTTTTCCATTCATCCAGAGATTGGTAGCCTCTAAAAGGAAGATATATATTACAGTACCATCTACATTCTTAGTTACAGCTGCAATTTTGTAATTTTATAAGTCAATTACTTTCCTATTGCTCTACAGATTCCCAGCCTTTCTGAATTATTCTTTATATAATTATAATTGTTAACTTATAAACGAACTTACATGTACCAAGACATAAGTTGTCCTGAAGATCTGGAAATGAATCAGGGAAGAAGAACGTAATAGGAAAAGCAGTTAGGAATAGAAGACATTTTTCAAGTTGCAAGAATCATTCTTCTCACCAAGGGTTCAGAAAAGGGAAAAAAAATTAAAGCATAAATTCTAGCACTGTGAATGTAAACACTAATAAAGATAGCAAAAGAAAATATTGATAACAATTTGACAAAAGTATAAAAACAATAACAAGAATGTTTGTCATAACAGAGAAGAAATTGTCTGAAACAACTTTTGAGGGCTGAGAAATTACTCAAATATGAATAGAGCTCTCAAGAATCACAATGCTATAGGAAAAAATCTGGGTGAATTCTTTGTGTTGATGGCTGCTCTAAAAGAGAACACACAGGATCTTGTACAAAAACTTCTCTGTACAAGGAACAAGTTGTAGAAAGAAGTATCGAGAATCTCAATGAGGAGAGAGGGCCATGACAGTCTTGCAGGGAGTCTCTTCTAGAGGCTGGAGAAGAAGCCTCTTCTGTTGGAATTATAAATAATCTGGAAAGAGGGGTGACAAAGTTACTGATGATTCAAAATCAGTCATGGTAGTAAATGTCTACAAGGAGTTGCAAAAAGATCTCATGATACTGAAAGACTAAGAATAATATAGGAAATTCAATATCCATAAGCATCAAATAATGCACATGAGGAAAACAATCATCAACTGTGCATACACAGTGAGATGCTTTAATTTAGCTATTACTGCTCAGCAAAGAGATCCTTACTGTTTGTGGATATGAAGATTTAAGCTTATTAGTCCGAGGCAGTAAAAAAATATTCATACAGATTGTTAGAAAATATTGGGAAAGGAATCAGAAACAAACCAGAAAGATCATTATGCAATTGTGAATCCCTGTGTGTCCCATGAGTTCTGCATACTGCTGGTTCCTTCCATATCAAGAAGGATACAGCAGAAGAAGGGTATGAAAATGGTGATCAGAAGAACAGAGAAAGGCTTCCTTCATGAACAGAGATTAAACAGACTCAACTCGGCTCATTCTGGAAAAGGACAGTTTGAGGGCAAGTCTGTAAAGTCACAAAATTCATGGAGATGAAGAACTGGGAAAAACTAGTACTTGCCTCTCTCCATTATCAAAAAAAGTGTATAACCAGACAACAAAACAAAAAGACATTATTTTTTCCACATGGTAATTAAGTTGTAGAGCTCATTTCAAGGATTTCATAGACTCTATACATGGGTGTAAAAATAGGGTTGTTTAAGTGGAAAAATGTGGCTGGCACGTTCAGTGCATAAAGCACATAAGACTGCACAAAATGGGAGTGTGTTTGAGGGGAATGTTGAGATGTGCATGCTCTAGCATTGTCATATATTATTAAAGAACACATACTGGATAGAATGAACTGTGGCCTGACCTAGTATGAGGAGATGCATAGAGTCCAGCACATCCCAGAAGCTTTTCAGGCTTTCACCATCTCTAGTTAATATCAGTTGGTGTCTGTCTGGTAGATACAACTGTCTAGAACTAACTGGGGATTTCTCTATTTGAGAAACATCTTTAAGAAACAGCACTGCCTTTATGTGCCACATGGGATCACTTAGTAAGAGTAAAGAAGAGGCTTTTATGACGAGAAAAATATTAAGAGTGACTGTTACTGGCCTCATTTGGGGACTGGATGGAGATTAGAAAATCTGTGAAATTTCAGAAAACAGACCTTTTGTTTTGCTCTCTTAATAAACATCCAAACTCTGTAAGGCAGTAAGTCCTGCTGTAAGTTATGTCCTACCTATCTCTGGTAATAGATGCAAACATCTCTCCTTATGGTCTCTCTTAATGATGGACATTCTTCTTTGCAGACAAACATTTTGCTCATTTCCGTTTTTAGAGATGTTATAAATCTTACTTCATGCTTGGTGCTAAAACTGCTTGCAGCAGGAATGGGAAAACAATGGTTGCAGAATTATGCTTTAAGAAATTAAACTAACGTAGTACCAAAACCTTCTGTAGCAATAATTTTTCTGTGTCCCAGTATTTGGGATCTTTGTGCTGTGTTATTTCCCACATCTGGGTCTTGGCAGGTGGAGAGGTGCACTTAACTTCCTTCAGCTCCATGCCATTACACTGTATTTGTTTTCACTGTTTGCACAGATGTAACTGTAAAAACTTTACTTGAATGGGAGCTGTGAGAACTTGGGAAAACACACCTGGAAAACCAGCTTGGTCCTTTTAATATATTTTGTTCAGAATAGCTTACCAAACTTGTAGGCTTAGGGAGAGCTTAAATGCTTAAAACCAATGTAGAGTTTTAAATGGGGGAGAGGGGAAAGGTTCATGAAGCAGAAGTACAAAACCACAAGTAAAAGGAATAGATGGCCAAGAGATAACTGGGAGTCAAAAACAGATGGTGCCACTCATCATTAATTTTGTAGATGAAATGTATAAAGAGCATAGAATGGGACAGTGGAACCACCAAAAGGTTGAACAAGAATTTGTCTTACCCCTCTGCCCTGGAAACGTTACACACCCACTGCCCTCCTGCCAACCTGCTCAGGCTGTGGGAAGTAGGCTGGACTCGGAAAAATGGCAGCCTAGGACTAAGGATTCAGTGAGACTCACAGATTCAACATGGACATTTTCTGTCTACTGATGACAAATGAAAAGTGTCTATAGCTGCTAGCTGTGAAGACACTGTGGCTTTACGGCAGCAGCAGTGCAGACACCCCAGGCCAAAGATGGGCTTTCAAAGTCCCCATGAAATTCTTCTCATGTGGAGCAAGGCTGTACAGAGGTATTGTGGAAATGAAGAGTCTGAAAAGGTGCTCAGAGAGTTGTTCCTGGCAGTGATTCACTAGGAGGAAACAGCAAAGTTTCAATGTTTGGAATGAGTCAGCTTTTCTGTCTGATCAAATGGCACAGGAGCATCTCTGTATATTCTCTGTACAGGGTTACTGTTATAAGTTCAACATGATTGGTCAGAAATATTGCAAAGAAATCTGTGATAAGGTCATAGATTGAGGAGTGAACAATTTTTGCTTTTGTTTCATTTGGAAAAGCAATAGTCACAGCACCCTAGTTGTTCCCATATTATTTTCATCCCCAGGAATCCTCTTGCTTCCCAAGAGCAAGGGCCTACACTTCAAAACTGAGCTGGATGTCAAATAATAATGAATAGAAGTGAAAATTTTCCAGCAACTTATAAATTTCTGAAGACTTAAAACTAGAAACACTAGCACTTCCCATCTTCTTTGGAAAATAAGGTGCATTCTAGGATGAAATCTCTAAAGTATGAAAGTGTACCATTAATTTCTGCAAAAGTCACCCTATTTTTAAATAAACCCCTTGTTTTAATTTATGGAGGGTGTGACTATTTAGACAATTACTGGTGATGAAAATGAGAAACCCAAAGCCTCAATTATTTTAACCCTTGGGGAAAAAACAAATTAAACTGTTACTATTTGCAGTACAGAATTAGCGAAACACAAGCATGCTATGTATGCACTTGCAGAAAGGCATCAATGTCCCAAAGAACTAAAGGTTAATGAAGATAGGAAAAAGAATATTCAAAATATAAGGAAAGAGGACTTTTTCCATCATAAATGAATAGAACTGATCATTTCAAGGATTTGTTGGGGTTTTATACTGCATGAAGTGTTTCATACTGTCCTTTGAGTAAACTAGTCTTAGTTGGATGATTTCTTAAAGGTTTGGAAACAGAAAACAGGTTTGAAAACTCAATTTTCCACCCATGATTTAAGTAAATGTTTTTGCAGGTGTAGCTCAGTTCCATGCCTGACCACAGTAAGCAAAATTTAAAAAAAAAGAAACAACAAAGAAGATGTAGATTAGCGGCCAAGTCCTGGTGCAGTATAAATGGATGTCCCTTCTCTGATTTTAATTTTGCTAAACCACTTTAGATATAGCTATCTGGGAAAATTTTCAACCTTAGCCTGAATTTAAAAATGTACTTAGCCTGAATTTGAAAACTAGGCAATCTTATTTTTCCTCCAACCCTATTTGTCCAAAGTGTCCATATGTGTTTTTTGCAAGAGGATATGGAAATTAAACCATAAGGTCACATCATACTATTCACAAATCTGCAGCCTCCAAGGTCATAATCTGCCCTGGAATTCTTTCTTCATTGGTGTCCCTTTTGGGAACAAATCCCCTGAATTCTTAGCATAAATTATGTCTTGGCATACTTAGAATTTTGTTTTTTCTTTTGTAGATTTATTGACCCATTTCCCAAAGCATGGATTTGTCAGGCTCTTGTATTGTCTGTAGTACGGAACTTAGAGCATCTGTTATTGGAGGTGCTTGTTTTTCTGTCTATACCTTGCTGCATATCAGGATGTAAACTCCATATCAGCATGTGAACACCATATCATTTTCATCCAAAATAACAGCATGAATGGTAGAAAAGAACCAGAGACAAGCCTAAGCCAGGCTACAGATAAAACTTGTACTGTGTACATGTGATGTTCACAGAAGAGTTACAATGGATCAAGTGAATTTATTACTACTCTCCTGAAAGTGTCAGATCAAAACCTATTTGGTGATATGAATCTGTCACTTACTTGTTTGTGTCATGGCAGAGAGATAGATATGAGCAGTTTCTCAGTGCATCTTGACTCTGCTTATTCTTAAGTTTTACAAACTAGGGATGGGACTTGGAGCAAACTGGTCTGTAGCACCATGACTGGCCCTTTGCATTATTTCAGTAAAGAATAAATCCACTGCAGTCAACTGAATTGCATACAAGGAAATATTGTCTGTGTAAACAGAATCTAACTCATTCATTTCACTGGCATAATTCACATTTTCAGTGACATGATGTGGTAGAATCTGTTTTAATGGGAGTATTGTAGGTAGTCTGGAGTACATACCAGATTTAATCCATGTGTTATTGTAAACACCTTACTGGGCATTAAGGAATGTATTTTGCAACAAAACATTTATAATAGAAATGAATCATCGGCAAACAAATCTGTTTTACTGTATCACTAAATGCAATACCGTGTTATGCAATTTTTACCAGGAACAAGCATCCTCCTGCTACCATTAATGGCAAAAAATTATTTGGTATTCTCCTGAGAGAGTGATTCACCCATCAGAAACATTTCCTTTAACCTAATTTATCTGTTGCTGTCAAAAATACATATTTTTAAAACTTTATTTCTGGAGAGTCATTAAGTGATTAAAACCAAACGAGAGGAAAGCAGACAGTTGGTAGCTCAACATAAATCATAATCGAAAACATCCTGGTAGAATAACACCGCCAGACATTTTGAATGGTTTGCAAGGCTCTGAAGAGTTCCACGGTAGTATGGCTTTTTAACATCCTGCTCAGTAGTTAAAGGGTATTCAGCCTGATCTGCTTTTGTTGATAGCTGATATTATTTGACATTTTAACAAGGTTCTGTATTTGCAGAAGCATCTTATGGCACCACTTTCAACATCAGAGCCTATCACAAAAAACATTTCAACTGTTTTGCAAACAAACTTTCTTCCAGTTAATAATTAAACAGAGGAACAGCTTGCGGTATATGCTTGGAACTAATTTTACTATATATAGTTGGAAATGACAAGAGCACATGAAGATGTGACTGAAGCCTGGTAGCATTTAAATACTCAGTACTTCCTCTGTTACCTTGACTAGTGTAAAGTTGGTTCCCAAGGTAAAAACTAAGTGGTCTGCTGGCATATGGTATAACCTCCATTTGAGCGCTAAAAGCTGGATACTGTTTTTGTGAAACAGATGTTGTTGAGTGCAGCAATGCACAACTGACTCTATCTAACAGCTGGGAATCCTTCGTGACCCATATAGCTAGAAATAAACATGGTCCTATGCTTGGCAAAAGTGTAAGGAAGCAAATTTTCATTTGTTAAGGGCTTATCAAAATGAAGAATAAATGTTTTTAGCCATAAACTGATTTTATTCACAAGAGTAATCTTTCCAGCAGCTTATGCGATGGCCTCATAATATTACAGGCACCCTTTGCCAGATGAAGGCTGCAGTTGCTCTGACATATAGTGCAGATGGAAAATAAACATCTGCCTCAATCAAGAGAGAAGACCAAAGACAAGGTTGACGAATATTATCTGGCATGACTATCTTTGCAGGAAAGCATATAAATGCTACAGGACCAAAACCACTGGCATCGTCTGGTGTTGTCCTTATGTGGTTACTGACCATGAAGAGAGATGATTAGTATGCACTCTCCAAGGAGGAGTAGTGCAGATGCTCAGGATGATATGATTCCAACTCACTTGTATGTGTTTCGCTATAGCCATACTATGCTAGCAACAGAGCAGTTTGAAATATTTTTGTTCTCGGCGTTTCAATGACATTTTGTATCCTCAAATGTACATCTTTTTTTTTTTTTTTTTGGGGGGGGGGGTGTCAGAAAAGAGGATGTTTAGTAGCAATTAAATTTTCAAGCATAATTTAAAAAATTGATACAGTGGCAATTTTCAGCATTTTTTTTTTCTTAAATATGTTTAGGAAAATAATATTTCTGTCCTGCTTTGAACACAGCTTTTTTTTAGAGAAAGAGTTAAATGTAAAGATCATTCAATTGACAGCAAACTGTTTGACTTATTCCCATTTTACCTTTGGGAGAGAGAGTAGTACACATTTAAGGTAACTCTACATTGTGTGCATATACGCACAAACCTACTGAGCTGATATGGGATTCCTCTGATTGTCTGGTCTCCCACAAAGGATTACACACTGCAGGATGACTGTAGCTTCACAGGTTTTGTTTTTCTAGGAGTGTTTCTTTGTCAGAGTAAAATAGGAATTATACCACTTTTTGGTTATTTTGATGGCATCTGATTTCATATCTAATTTTTGACAGTGTAAGTTCAAACTGCTTGTAATTTGCTCCAGAATAGTTACCCAGGAGGGGCATGTTAATGATTGTTCAGTCTTAATTAGTGGTTTTAATCTGGTAAGAATGACATGCATGATGCATATTAGCTAAATTAGTGGGAAACTTATTAAAGACAGAAAACAAATTTAGCATGAGGATGAAGGTGTAAATTTGAAAGTTGGATATTTCAGATCTAAGCAAATCCTGGCAAACTACTAGAAATGTGCCCAACAGAGTTAAAAAAAACCCAACAACCTCATGATATTGAACAGTGTTTCCATTAAGCTCTAGAACTTTGAGCCACGGAAGAATCTTTGTTTTCTTTAAGAAATAATAATTTACTTTGCAGATATTACTTGAAAGGTGAGCTTTCAAAGTCCAAAAATAAGAAAGGAAGAGGAAAGGGAAAGGAAAAGAAAGAGGAAACAAAAAAGGAAAATAAAAGGGAAAAGGAAAAGGAAAATAAAAAGGAAAAGGAAAAGGAAAAGGAAAAGGAAAAGGAAAAGGAAAAGGAAAAGGAAAAGGAAAAGGAAAAGGAAAAGGAAAAGGAAAAGGAAAAGGAAAAGGAAAAGGAAAAGGAAAAGGAAAAGGAGGAACCAGCATATATAGTCTCAGAGTGTTTATGACAGTCTCCTGCTTGTCTATCTGCTTTCTTAGTCTTTTCTATTTTACAAATAGAACTTCTCCACTTTGGGGAATGTTTCAGGAAATTGGAGTTTGACTGGCAAAGTTTAATGGGTGCACCAAGCTGTACTCCAAATTATGTTTCCCTGCCATGTGCCATGCCAGATGCATCAAGTGAAAGGGTGCAGCTACAAAAGAAATGACAGCAGCACCCTCTGTGCCTCACCTCCCCAGTGTATATCTGTCAGCAGGAAGGATGCAAACCCTGAAACATTTGCAAATTTCAAGGGTTTCTTACCAATAATTCTTAGATGCCAGCCATAAGAAAAATGTGTAGGGTAGGTTAAAACTGGCAAAACCTCAGTTTCAGTTTGTGATATTCAAGAGGATTTGGACATTTTTCCCTTTTTGTTTTGCTTTATTTTGGGGTGGGTTTTTTGTTTGTTTGCTTTTGCTTTTTTTTTTTTAACAAGGTTGCCTCCCACCTCTTGCCTGCCTCGAACAGCAGTATGTTTCCTTTAGGCAATTTTCTTCCCTTATGTGCTGTTTTTATTTCATAAACTAGTCCTCAGACTTGTCTTTCCAACTGTAGCCCCAGCAGACATCCTCTCTAATGCTCTAGTCTTAAAAAATTCATTTGAAGTAATAGACTAAAACAAGCTTGTTAAGGATGGTGTTAGCTGAGCCAATCACTAAAAGCGCTAGTTTTCAAAAACATATACACATCTATATGTGTGTATGGCACAGGGACAATAGGAAAGTGACTTAATCTGAACGTGCATGAAGCTTCACAGGCTATGGCCGACTCCAAAATGGACAACAATAACATAAGAGTACCCTTAATATCACCCAAACACTCCACAAATTATCATTTTTGATGACAACTGTTTGCAACAATAAAATTCTTAATTTATGTGGCAATGAGATGAAGGAAAACTCATATAATCAAGTGAAAGAAATCAAAAGGTGGGACTAACAGCAGCATTGCAAGTGAGGGCAGAACAGCTCTGGTGGCTTCCATAAATATGAATAAGACATGACTTTCTGGATGACAGTCCAAAATAGCCCTAAACATGTTCAAGCACTAAGAGTCACGGAATGATCTCTAAACTATTTCAGTCACATTGCCATTTGGCACTAGCTGCAGTTAAAGTACTTATCACAATACTTTCTTCTTGGCTTTTTTCAAACTTCTTCATTCTGTGTTGGATTTCAATGGTTTTATCATTTCATTCTCAGATGAGTTTTTCTTTCTGATATATGTTTTGAGAATTGACAGACTTAAATGGCACAACAAACCTTATATACTCATAAGTAAAAAGTGCTGCTTGGTGAGTGATGTCGAGATATGATCTTTCCTACTTACCCAGACAAAACTTGGAGTGTGCACTACAGAATTCAATCTTTTGTACAGTTAATGCAAAAGAAGGAAAGGGTTACAATGTTTCAGGGTTTTTTTCCAGTTACGTGGGGTTTGGGATTTTTAAAGTAGCTCTATCACAACTTGAAAAATGAGTAGAAATTTCACTACAATTTTGCCCTGTCCTGATATTTTCTGAATAATTTTATTCTTTCAATTTTTTTTTTTGTTTTTATCTTCTACATTCCATAGGCTTTCTGTTTGATATGAAATAGCAGCACTAAAAAAAGTGGTGAGATGCTGATAGGGTGAGATGACAAATTTTTGTCATTCCTAACATGTTAGTCATTTGTTTGGCCTAGTATTTCTGCCTAGGATACCAGTATGTTCAATGATTGTGGGTTTCTTACGTGACACACCCTCCATCAGAAATTTCTGAGTTTCATGCCATCACCTGCAATATCTGTGTTTTCTATCAAAAAAAACCCAGGCATTCAAAATTAACTATAGCTATTCTATAACATTAACAGCCTTGTTTTTTATGGGGGTGCAAATATTTAGAACTTCTCTGTATATTTACAGTTTGCACATAATTTTTATGTTTTGAACATTTTTGTGCAACCTAAAAACTGGTTTCATTTTGTCAATGCTACTGTAACTTATTCCTTATTTTTAAACTAAAATGGTCATTTAGACCCCTGTATATTCAGTGGAAGGATAAATGTTTCCAAAGAACAGTATACTACACCTTCCTAAACAATGTTTTGCAGATGAGAGGAAGTGCTGTGTTCAGGTTCAGCTGGTTTAGACTGGAAAATTATTGTTTAGTCAACTTGAGTTCACCCAGATAGACAGCTATGCAGCTGAACACAACATACCACAAGTTATCACTTGTGGAAGACACTTTCCTGGTTCCTCATATTCTCCTACACTGGTAACGAGGCAAGTATTGAGTTTGAAATTTAACATGGAAATGAGAAAGGACGATTTCTTTATTAGGTGTTTCAAATACACACAAATGTCTGTGTGTGTACATATGCACAATATGTGTAAAATGAAAAACAACAAAACCCTGAGTTGTCTTCCTAAGACTATGGTTTTTTTAACTTGAGACTTCTTAACCCCATTTTGAGCATAAAACTGCACCTAGGAAAACCTCTGAATTATTGCAATCACAAAATGGAGTGTTCCCAGCTCTGCCTTGCTCTGCTTGGTGCAGCGCTCCCAAAGGAGCAAAGCGGGCCCAGCGTGCGCCCATATGCAGCCATCCCAAGGCCATTTCCACAAACTTCATCTCACTTTTGCACACAAAACAAAGACTGCACCCTTCACATGGGGAGAGGCATGGGCAGTGCACTGGAGCATCAGGAGCAGCTAAGCTTTTTCATACAGCTTGTTTGAGCAGATAACCGGCCACACCCAAGGCTTGTCCTGCCATACAGGTATCGCTGCCTGGATTTTAAAGATTAAAACCCTGAGGCAGAGGAGTGACAAGCTGCTTGAAACAATGTGATGAGTTAGCGACAAAATGTCTCAGTTTGGGAAGACAGGTGTCTGCTAAGGAAGGCCAGAGCATCCCCTGGAATAGAGAATGTAAACCCCCTCCCTCCAAATTGCTATAAAATTTAAATCAAGGGGCTCTCAGGCAGAAAATATGGAGCAGGGATAACAGTCCTTTACTAGGGAAGCAAAAAATATAAAAATATAAAATAAACAAATGCAGTAGATTAAAACAACACAGACAGAGTCAGAACTCAACCTGATACCCGGCTGGTCAGGGTGTAGTCTCAGTCCAATTGGAATTGTGGCTTCAGTCTTCCTGGACTCAGTCCTCAGGTGTGGTTCTGTTGGAGCAGGAAGTCCTGTAGAAGGAAAGGTGAAGATCTTCCTCTGCTGATCCAGTTGAGAAGGGGTAGCTCTCTTTCTGAGCAAAACCCAGCAAGAGCTGTCCTGTCTCTCCAGACTCCCAGCTATATCTGTGTAGGAATGCTTGGCTCCTCCCTCTGGGCGGAGCATCTCACAATGGGATGTTAAAGTTCTTATCAATCATGCATTGACATTCAACAGCCTGTTATCAGCAGATGTCTCCCTGGAGGGAGGAGTGGTTGTGGAAGAGATAAGGAAAACTGCCCACTTAACAGAAGACAACTGCCATACAGATGGCAAATAGAATAGTATTGGTTTCACAATCCACGACACAAAGCAGGTTTACGAGGTCCATTCTTCAGTGCCTCAGCCCTCAAGATTATGGCTTTCCTGGTTCCTAAAAAGCCATGGTTTGTTAATGATGTTATTTTTGCCAAATCATGTTTATGAGAGCTAAAATGTCTCTGCGTTACTACTATCATAATATATATATATGAAAGCCTGAACACAGGGGAGCTAGTTCTACAGGCTATCTTGATTTCAGTGGAATAAAAACATTAATAAAATAATTTCAGGGCTGTATCAGAAATTCCTTTCACAGGAAGAAAAGGAATAAACCCAATAGTAACATATAGAAACACAATATTTTATTTTTAGAAGAATGGTTATATTTCTCTGAAAATAATACCTGATTCAGCAAACTTATTGAATAAGGTCCATTTTATCTGCTTGAAAAAGCTATAAGTTGAGATATTTTAAGTTAATCAGATTGTAAAACTGCACAAAATTCTTACCATTAAACTACCTCACCTTCATTGAATCCTGAATTCTCATTATAGCTAATCATATTTCCATGCAAAGTAAAAATAATTCAGGTACTTGAAACTTGAGTATATTCTGCTCTCAATAACCATGTACATCTCCTACTAGCAGTAATGGTAGTTAGACACAAAGTGGGAAATATATATATACATACATATCTCCCAGGTTGGCAGGTACAGTGATTATATTTGTGAGAAGAACAGTAAAGATACCTATATATTCCAAACACCAGTTCATCTTCACAGTGGAGGTTTTAGACAGCGTATTTATTTAACTGCAATTGGCAGCACAGCTTTGCAGGGAATGGGATTTATCTCATTTAACTTAAGCCACTAAAAGTTAGATTCTATGTCTAAGGTAGCTGTATAGAAATGCCTCTTTCTTTTCACCATCTTGGGAGCTGAGACAGTGGTTTTAGAAGGGCTTTAGGATCTCTCTCTCTCTCTCTTCAAAGCATGTTAAAATTTGAAGTTAAAATTTGAAATTATAATTAGATTAAGCACCTGTTAGCCTACATATCCTTTAAAAAATTTAACAGTTTTTGCATAGGTGCATCTTCATGTGAAGTAATGGAAGTAAAGAATGGGGGCATTCTCCAATTTCCAAGTGAAAAATAAGAATTTGTATTTTTTTACTTATTTCACCCATTTCTGAAGACTGATGAAGGAGTGAAAGGCATATCACTTGGCAGAGTCAAAAAGATGAGATGTATAGCAGTTATACATGTCTTTGCAGCTATGGAATCTCATTTCCAAGGTTTGCCCTCATGTGGAGTTGGTCAAACAATTACTGGAAAGTAGGATTTATTATTAGATTCCTTTCTGGGAACCAGGTTGTTTCAGTCACCTTAGCTGCTATCAAAAGGAAGTCAGATACAGCATTTTCAGCTGCCTATACCTCTTGGTTCCTTCATTTGTTGCATATGACTGGTCAGTGAAACTATTCCTAAAGGGGGGATTCTTGAGGCTAACCATCAAATTTGCTGAATTTTAAATACGTAATCTCAATTTAAAAATGAATTTACATTTCTACCTGATATGTTTCTGATATTTTTCTTCTTGTTCCCCACTAAAGTCTGAAGCTTGGTCCTTAAATGGCATACATAATTTATCTGCTGACTGTATCTCATCATCCACTTAAGATTTCCCAATGTTTTTATTTGTTTATTTTGAGTGTTGGTTTTCTCAGTTATATTTAGATTAGTGAAGGATTTATTTGAGCATTTGAGGATTTATTATTGAGGATTTATTTGAGTTAATTTCAGCTGTCTCTGAAGAATTTATATCCACGTGATGATCTCATGTTTAATATTTTTGGGAAACTCATACTTGGCAAATGGGTTTTTAGTGGCTTCAGCAGGACTACCACACCAAAACCCACCTTGGTGTTACAGGGTGCTTTCAGGGTGGAATTCAGAAGGGAAGTTAAGAAGACTAACTCTCAACTGCTGTAGTCCATCCTACTGTAAACAGAGCTGCACTGTGTAGTCTTACAAATTCTCTGGTGGAGTTGACATGTTTATTTTTTTGGCTAAAAGGAAACATTTTTACCACTGAAATGGAGCCTTCCTGTCCTCCAGCATGGCTGAAAAGAAAGCCAAGCTGGTTAAAACCAAAACAACACAATGAAACCAAACAGTGTGCAGCTGCCTCCTCAGGAATATCCCTTCAAGGCAGACAAATGGATACATTTATTTCCCAGATTTGTTTACTAATGTAAACATCCCAGTGCAAGCATTAGCCCTTCAAATCATTATATAGTTCTGGGGCAGTCTTGTGAGGAGTTTAATTTCATTAAAACAAAACAGTCATTTGAGATTGCACTAACTGTATAGATATTCTTGTTTCAATATATTTCATGTTGCAGTGCCAAAGAAACCATTCTTCAGACACTCAATAGTTACGTATCACCTTTCTAGATGAGAAAACTGGGCATAGTACACAAACAAAAGTTTGACTTCCTTTTAAGTTTGCACCTCTGTTGACCAAATAAAACAGGTAGCACTTTCATATTTTCAAGAGCTTTTTAAGTAGAAGATGAAATAATTGTATGCTACTGAGCTGGAGAAAACACCATGATTGTCAATTTAAAAAGAGGAAACAGTATTTTCCCCTGCTATTAACACTCTGACTTGCATGTCTGGCAGCAAGTAACCTTAGTGTAAGGTGTCACTTCCAATGGAGCCAGAGGCATTGGCTCAGCAGGGCATGGGCCAGAGCACACCAAGGGCACAGCACCCTTCCCACTTCCCTGCCACCACCCTGGGCTGCTTGTTGCCCCTCTTCAGTCCTTACTACCCATGGTATTGGCTCTTCCAATGACCCCAGCACAGCTTCACTTCCCGAATTTGGCAAGGTGCCGTCACAGGAAGGCATTGTGTGTCCAGGCTGGTGACTGGGACAGCTGCACAAAGGCTCTCATGCTGCAGGCAGGAGGAGCGTGGCTTCTCTGTAGAGGGGGGAGGTGGAATCAGGCTTTCTCTCCACAAACACTGAAGCTCATGGAATGCCCATGCCACAGCCTGGGCTTGTGTCCATATGCTCATTATAATATAACTATAGCCAATGAAACCCAAGTCCCTCCAGAAAACACGTTGGAGAGGATCAGAAATCTCCACATAAAACCACATCAGATTTTTAGTCATACCTTTTTAATGTACCATCCTCAAGCAATGGAATGCTGAGAGGCAAGATGGTTTTGCCACTACTGTGTGAGTGGGAAGGGCAGTTGAGACCACCAGTGAAATTTTGACTGCCCGTATTCCCCATACTGGTAGGGCAGGTAATGGCCCTTCAGCCATTGTTTCTAATTAGGTTCTGGTGCCTTAATTTGGACAGTCTTCATTTGTAAATAAAGCCTTTCCTGGGGTATCTTTAACTCTGCGTTGTTTGTTCTACACAGGGGAGGCATTGCCTCCTCTTTACCATTTTTTTCATGATGTTTTAAGGCCTGTAACACTGCAGTCTCTGATATGTTGTATGGTACAACCTAAAAACTTCTGCTTTCTGTCCTCAATGCAAAGCTAGCTGCATTCTTCAGCGAGGATGCAGCATGCAGACAGACAGAGGCACAATTTTCCCTGACATGGGAATAAACAATTTTATTATAAAATACATAGATCAGAAAAAAACCCAAACTTCTTTTATGGCTTCTTTTCATGAATTAGACTGTTCATGTTGTGAATTTGTGAAATTTTACAGGCATTAAATTGTACAGGGATTCAATATGGATAAATCCTTTGACTTACACCCGGAGTGTCAGATCTCAGTCTTTGTTAAAGTGGGTTTTGATAAATCTACTGCACATTTTTTGTGCTTCATTTCAAAACCTTGCAGAATGTCTTACTCTGCCTAAATTAATAAGGTGTAAACAATGTTTAAATAGATGGGCAAAAAAGCAAGCCGGTGACTAAAAACCAGGCTCCAGCAGAAGGATGAGGGAGCGCAGAAGTTTAGCCAGCTGTTTCCATGAAATGCAGAAAGAAGGCAGAATGCCACTTGACAATTTTTAATTCTTCTGGAAGAAACAGTTGGAGATCATATGCTCTCTAGCAGTTAGAATACCAAAATAAGTACTCCTTTTGCCAGCAGCAGTAGGAAAACACGTTTTTGTCCCTTCTGTACTTTGTGCCATGTTTCCTAAAAATCACATACTGGTATCACAGCCGTGTTCAACCTGTGAGAACACTATTGAGCTAAAATTTGATGGTATTGCTGTCTCATGGGCCACAGTAGCTTGTATAATTTGAAAAGATAGAAAAAAAAAATAAATCTCTTCTCTTTTTAATATGCCTGAAATCCTTTGGAGAAAACAGTTCTTCAGAAGTGCTTTTTTGAGTCCTGAGGGTTAGTCACATCTGGCAAGGATGGGGAACCAAATGTGGTGTTTTCATCCATAAAAGGGAAATAGACTAGTTTGGGTTCTTGGAAGTTACCAAGCATTCCCCCAGTAAACGACTGAGCTGGAGAGCCACAGAAATCCTCAGTGTGTGCCACCAGAGCTGGAAACTTCATCACAGAGTCCTTTGTTATATGTTAGCCACATGAGAGAAATCTTAGCAGAGCAGGGAAGTGGTATTTCTCAGTTGCCCTTAATTATGTCACCTATGACTAGTACCAAAAACTTAGCCCTGGAGAAGTCTTTCTCACTTTTTTTCAGAGACAGAAAAGGCAAGTAAGCTGAGGATAGAGAAACACTCCCTTGATTTTCAGGAACCACATGAAAAATCCAGATATTTTTCATCCCTGTGTGCCGGGTCCCTGTTATTACGGTAAGCTGTGGTTTGCTATATGAATACTTCCTGAAATTCCCCTGCTTTTTCAGACCTACCTCATTCTGTTTCAGTGGGGACAGTAAATTGCAGCCTACCTAAAGAAAAACAAGTAAAATTAAACATTCTCTGATTATGGAAAATCAAAAATAACGACATTTTTTTGGCAACATTAATCAAATAGTGCTTTGACATATCTTTTTGTTCATTCAGAAGCTGACTTCGTCCTCTGACTCATGCCTTGATTGCTGCTAGCAATTGCTGAAGCCCATTTAGCACTCAGGGTATTAGCTAAGGCATTGTAAGCATTACAGAGTGCTGCTTAGGTGGGACAGCTGATTCAGCCTAGAAGACCACGTGGGAGCATGGCAAATCTTCTAGCACAAGAAGAATTTGCCTAGTCTAGAAACTGGTCTCAGAAAATGTAGACATTCTCAAAGCCATTATACAGCAGAAAATCAACAGGGTGGAAGGGAGCTCTGGAAGGTTTAGAAAGCTGTGTGCTAGCAAGTGTCATTTCCCACCACCCCTGGTGAAGGTTGGTATGAGAAGTATTTTCTTTCAAAAGATTCTTGCCATCAGGTAATGTTTTCTTTAAGCTTCCAACCATTTGCCTCTCCTTGACATTCCTCATGAGATGGTATTTCAGGGTTAACAACTTCTAACTAAAGAGCAACTTCTAACTGAAAACATCTGTGAAAATGGACACAATCTGCAAATACTGCATGATACACAATGGCTGATTTGTACCACAAAACTTAAATAAAAGTCATGGGGAGCCACTTGTTTTATTGCTTTAAGTCACAGTATGAATTGTCCTTGTTCCCTGTCCAACGGATTGCTAAATAAAGGTAATAGTACATGGCTTTTTTAATACTACCATGTTTAACTGTAAATGGATCCAAAGTGAGCATTTATTGGTTTGAAATCCATTTTCTGGGGCTGGCTTGTTTTGTGTGTTGTTGTTGTTACTATTCCACAAACTAAAGAATTAAAGAAACAATCTCCTTTAATAGAGTAACTCCCCTAATTCTCACATCCCTCCCACCACTGCCTCCACTTTTTTCCTAATTTTCATGCCATAACCCTAGGCCAATTACCTCAAATGGCCACATTAGTTCCTTGAATAAGTCTTTTCTTTATTAAGCAGCTTTTGACAGAATGAAAAAAAAAGCAATATTGAGGAATGTCACCATAACAATGTAAATTGTATGCCTGCATTTTTTATTAATAAGGTTGGACTCTCTGAGGGACTAAGTTACATTGTTTTATGGGATTAAATTATTAGACCTGGAACTGAGAAGGGCCTTGTCCTATTGTTGAAGAGGCTGCTGGGGAGCATGGAACTGCAGGGAGCATTGGCGAGTCATGGTGAGATCTTATTTCTCCATAGAGAACTAATATCCCAGCTGCTCCAAATGCACCTGAATGGGTACTAGAGAGCTGAGGAAGCTAACTTGTGGCAGATGGGACCAGACCAAATGGTCAGTGAAATGAGCACATTCAACTAATGCACTAACCATCTCTAAACTGTTCTCCATCAATAATTTAGGGCCTTATGTCATAGTTTGTTAAAAATTATCTTTGATTAGTTATGTTATTAATACAATATGCACATTACAATAGTGTCACATTTTCTATTCATCAGAGTCAGAATAAGTCAATATGAGTGCATCAATAATTTATATTGGGTATACTAGTCAATTTTCTACATGCAATAACATTGCCTGCTGGCAATTACTGAATGCAACTGGTACTTTTACCTCTATATTTTTAATTAGGCCATATTCATTTTCAAAAATACATGCAATACAGGATTATTTGGGGGTTTATGATGATTTTTAACAGTGGAAGCGGGGTTTTTTTTATGTAAGACTCAAAGCAAAATGAAAGAGAATGTGCATTTCAGAAATAAAAGCAGANAGTCAATTTTCTACATGCAATAACATTGCCTGCTGGCAATTACTGAATGCAACTGGTACTTTTACCTCTATATTTTTAATTAGGCCATATTCATTTTCAAAAATACATGCAATACAGTATTATTTGGGGGTTTATGATGAGTGCATTTCAGAAATAAAAGCAGACTATTCATGACTTCCTGCACTTCATTTCCATAAAATCTAGCAAGAAGCAAACCCCTCTGTTGGTTTTTTTTTGGGTACAAGTGTAAATAGAAAGCAATATCCTTCATTTACATGCATTTACAGTATCACAGAACCGAATCTGAACCAGTGGTTTGTGATCCTTATATATTTAGCTTAATGTAAAATAGCAGCCCACTGAAAACCTTATTTGCATGACAGCCTCAGGGGAAAAAATAGTTACAACTTCTTTAGGGTTTCTAAATATCCTTTTTGGGTTTTAGGGACTTTTTTCATCATTAAGGAAGTATCTGTGGAAACCTACCTTTAAGGAATTAGCCCCCCCCCAACTGGAAAGGTCAAGTCACTCTGTAAACCTGTATTGGAATGTGCAGAGTAAATATGTTTATTCTGCTCCATCTAGAGCTGACTGTACTGCTGTCTGTGTCAATGCTTAGATAATCTAAGACTTATCTTTTTAAAAACAAATATTCTTTACTTGTAATTCAACAAGTTGTGGAAGCCTGTTCCTGAAGGCAAGATGTGTATGTTGATAAGCTCAGGCATTTTGTCCTCAAGACACTTTTTCCTTAGTTTTGGATGCTTCTGTAGGGCATTTCCCTTTTCCCCCTAACTCCGACTTTGACTTTTGGAAACTAGGAGCACTCCATATGGATTATGGTGGGAAGGTACTTGTGTGGTTCCATGCATTATATACTAAATGTGCAGTTCAGTAAAATAGAAATCTGACAGAACCAAATTCTTTCCTCTGTTTTTCCTTTTACTCTTTCCTTAGAAAAAAGGCAAGGGATGGATTGTAGAGGCAGAAGACACAAAGTCCAGCAGAAGTGCTGTAAATCAGCAGGTTTGCCTGGTGGCACTCATGGAGGATTGAGAATTCTCTCTCATAAGGCAGTGAAAGAATCTTCAGAAGCAAGTCCTCTGGGCATACACAACTAGTGTTACCTGATCTGCTGTTTTATCTTTAAATTAGAAATATAGACTCAGTTACTGTCTTTCTTTGACCAAAGGAAAACAGGTACAGATGAAGAAAAAAAATGAGGAAGCAGTCAGCACTATTCTCTTAATGAGATAAGTTAAGTTTACTGAAGAACTCTGTACAGTTAGCTACTGAAACTAGTTTCAAAACTCAGTTTTGAGTGGTAATTTCTCTCTCAATATACCTCAGTAGCAGGTAGCTCAGCAGCTCAATCCTTACCTGTAGCATAGGCACAACTGAGGAGACAATTTAAACTTCTTATTGAATAAAGAAGATTTTTCAGTCATAACAGAAGTACTCTGGCAGTCACAGCCTATACCCCAGTGACAAGGGATCTACATGTCACTGCAGTAGCTCTGAGCTGCCTCAGGATCCACTCTGGTTACAGCTGCCTTCTGCTGCTGGAGCATTCAACATGCTTGAAGTGGGGTTAAGGTGCTTGGCCCCCATTGTTTCCCACCTGCTCCCTGAACAGTTTGTTTTCATACCATCAGCCCTGTACTTGCTGCTCTTGTTGTGCTCTTTTCACTCCAAATGGTTTTCATCCTCACAGCCACAAGACATGACAGAGTTCAGGATACCAGCTGACACTTGCATGCCATGGAGCTTTGGTAACTCAACTTAAGGAGCTTGTTCTTGCTCTCTCTTTTACTGCTGGGATATGAAGCTTCCCAGAAGTCATCTCCTTTGTCTTTCTTGTGTCAGGTGTGACCTGAATTTCATACAAGCCACAGTAACCTGGTTTACATGTTAGAATTCCCCAACTTAGGAGGACTGCATCAATAGCATATGCTATCATCATCATGTCCATCAAAAGCAACATGTATTTCCCTACAAAGGTAGACAAGTGGTGTGCAGCAGGGATGTGCAATGCAGCACCTCCCTGAGAGCGGGAGCCCCTTAGTCCCATGCTGATTGCTCTGACTACTTCATTTTGCTTGTACCAGAATCATCCTGTAAATGAGTTGGAGGCCTTGTGGCATGAACACCAAGAAAGAAAAATGGACTGTTACTCTCTATATCAGACTAGTAGTACTCATACTAAGCTTCCATTTTTGCAGAAAAACATACTGCTTAAAAATATTTAAGCCGTTTTTAAACTTTATGACAGTCTTAGACTTTATGACAGTCTTTATTTCTGTGGATTACAAATGCAAAAATGAAAGAAAAACAGAAAGTACCCTGAAAATAAATGCTGAAGTTTAAGGATTTTTAAAACTCTTAAGCATAAAAAAAGCTATTATTATTCAGGAAGTAAAAAGATGAATCCAATAAATCCAAAAATCACATCAAATTTTTGTAATTAAAATTTGACATCATTATCCTGTTCTAGTCATCATCATGAAAAGCCACTTAAATTGCAGAAAAATATCCACTCAGGCTCAAATTTCGGCTAAAAACTGGAGTATTCCTGTTCTTCTGTTTATTTCTATTGATCAGCAGACAACCTGAGACCAGTCTTTCCAAGGCAGAGTATGAGTATTTCAAACACAGTGGAATAGTCACCTTGGTCACAAACTCAAGGCAGGGGCATGTGCTCTGAAGCCTACTCTGAAACTTGCACCGCAGGGAAGAAGAAAAGTCCTGTGAAGAAAGTCAATTACGTAGAGCAGAAGTCTGTACCTCTCCAAAGCCCCTATTAAAGCAGATGGCTTCGTTGTTTGAAGTAGATGCCAGTTGTATTAATAATCTCAGAATTAACCTAATTAATTTATGATTACAGAATCAAGAGTTCTCATAGCAAAGGGAAATTAGGTCTTCAGTTGAAAACAGCCATTTCTATTCTTTCTGCTTATCTGCAGAGCATACAATGCCAGTTCTGGATCTTAATCAACAAGTATCACTGTTATTTCATCAGCATTTTATATTTAACGGACTGTGCAAAGCTGGACAACCACAGAGATAACTGTAATGAAAATGCATTCTTAAAATAACTCCTCAGCATATACTATAAAAGATCATAGGGAGTATCAGAATATTTAAAATTATTTGGTTAAGTGATCACAATTCATAAGCATACTATTCCTCTCTTCCACAAAGATGCTTCCTCTAAACATCTGCTAGTATGAACCACACTATACAGAGGAGCTATCCACAGAAGGGAATTTTAATAAACACTGTTCTTTGTTCCCTGTATTTTAATGACTGGTATAATTAGAATGAAGGTTAAGGGAATATTTGTTTTCCTTCCCCTCAGGGCTACTTTGAAACAGTTTGACTTGCAAACAGCATTTCAAACTCTTGAAGCTATAATGCTTAAGCATTCTGGTGTTGTACAAGGGGAAGAAAAAAAAGAAAAAGAAATGCTTACACAGCAAGAGCATCACCCAAACTCTTTGACTATAGCAGAGGAATACATGGAAATTAGCATTCCCACACTCTGTTGGCACAATAACCCCCACAGATCCAGCATTGTAAATGTCCCTTCCACAATACAGGAAATGATGATACATGTTCCAAAATTGATTCTTGGTAGCTTACGTTTTTCAGGAATTTCATAGTTTGAGATGAGCTGTGTATCAATACTCATATTCACTGCCATTGGTAATTAAAACTTGATATTTCACCTAACAGCTTAAAGTAGACATCATCTTCCACTAATTCAGACAAACTGATATCAAAAAAGGAGGAAATATTTTTTCTAGACTTCACTATGAACAGGTCAGAGGCTGCACATTCCTTCACAACAGCCATGACAGAATCAACTCCTAATACAAGCTTGGTCCAGGAGAAGTGTGGATTCACAATCACCTGTCAAATTAGTCACAATACAAATTTCATTTTTTCCATTTTTTTAATGAAGGTCTGTGGCAGCTGGGGGAGGCTAGATGATGCCTGATTTAGCAAGCTGCATGCATAGACTGTGCTTGATCTGCCATAAAACCTGCTGTACAAAGACAACTCTTCAACAAATTTTTGGAGATTTTGAACTGGTTAAATCAGTTCATACTACGTCAGTACTTCTAGAATACCCAAAGTTTGCATTCAGTCGAGACCCAAATCCTTAGGCACTCCAAAATTGTGAATCCTTATCAATCTCTATAGAATCTGGAACTGGATCTAGCATCATACCTAACTTTTGGGTCCCGGGGCTGCAGATTCAAAAGTCTAGGATTTTTTCTTTTCTGGCTGAGATATTCACCTGAAGATATGGAGAGCTTCACACTTTTCTAAATGTTTTGAAGGTAGAGCTATCCAGAGAGAGCTACCATTTGGCCCTACCAAGTATTTATACTTAAGTGTATCCAGAAACTGCCTCTAGGTATGTAGAGTAATAACAGTGTCTTATTCTAAACCTTTCAAGGACCCTTAGATGGATCTTTCATGACAGATGGGGACAGAGAAGAACAGACATTTCTGGAGAGGATGGTGCAAGCAAGATCTACTGGTAGTTGTTAGTTTGTCAGTAAGATCATCAGGGAGGAAAATAAACCTGTAAAATTAGGGGTAATTTTGAGAACCAAATCCACTACAAAACAACTTGAATCAGCTGGCCAAGATGCACAATAAGTAAATACTTTTCCAAGGCTTTAAAATTGCCATAAGCCAAATAACACAGCTGGACAGAAGCACAGAAATGCAGCCTGTAGCACTGGGAACAAATGTAGCAGGATGCTCTGCCCTGGAATGTGCTCAAGCAACCCAGACAATGTCCTATTTCCCCTTGGAGTGTGTAGAGATTCCTTCCTTGGGTAGGGGATACCCCACAAATATATTCCTCAAGGTTAAGAAAAAGAGATCTGCCCACCAGCATTGGCATGGTGACTTACCTCAATCTCTACTTAAAACTTGTTTCTTTTTGCTAGCTTTAATATAATTGCTGTGAAACAGTGCAATATGCTATCCTATACTATACACTGTTAGTAGTTCTAGGTTTTATACTGTGCAGTAAATAATCCTGATCAAGACATTTGGTCTAATCATTTGCCATAATAAACAATTAATTTTATATAAATGTATTCGATTTGCCATCTGTAATCCAGTAGAACATGGTTACTTAAACCAAAGTTTGGGGCTAAAATTAGATCCACCTGCCCCCAGACTCCTCTCTGAGAAGGAATTTAGAAAGCAAGAGGGTCCACTCTGCACCTCATGGCTCAATGGCTGGGCTTCTCTAACAAACTTTATCTGAAGCTCCCGCTCCCACCCATGACAAAAGTCAACTTATTGTAGTCATTATAAAGGAGGTGACAGGCTCCCACCTCCTTTAGGAGAGGAGGCAAGGATTTGGGAGCATGAGTATATCATATTCACTACAGAAGGCTGGACATGTTGGGGTTGGAATGCTGTTGTAAATAGACTAGACAGAAGAGCAGGTAATGCCAGAAAGAATGTTGCTAACAGTCTTCTTCACATACAAGGAATTTTGAGTAATTTGGTAATTGAACTGAATATAGTTGCCTGCTTTCCATCCACTCTGAAGGATCAAGCCCAGTGTCTTGCACTGGTGGTTGGCTGCTACATAGAAAAAACTAAATGTATAGTGTATGATCATTACAGAACATTTTCTTCACCACACCATCTTGATTCATATTGTCAGATTCCCAATTCCTAGACTCACTTCTATGAAATTATATCCATGAGATGAACAGACATTTTTGTTGTTGTTGTTACAATACTTAATCTGTAGAAATAAGAATCATCATTTGTTAGCTCAGTCTTGGGTTTTGGTCATCAGGACAGTCAGGCAGTACTGTACCTGATACAAAGGACACAAACAAAAAGATACAAGGACACACAAAAATGTTGATCCTAACAAACATTTTTGCAAGGAAAAGAAAAAATGCAGTCCCAGGATTTTAGTGGCTCATATTACTACAATATTAAATAAGATAACCAGGAACCCTCCAGCTTTTGCAGACATCTCCAATTTTTGCTATCTGATACATATCTATAAGGTGAATTTTAACTAAATATCAAGAAACAGTTACAGTGGGTTTTTTGGTTTTTTTTTTTGTTTGGTTGTTTGTTTTTTTTGGGTTTTTTTTTTTTTGTTGTTGTTGTTTTGTTGTTGTTTTTTTTTACTGAGATAGTATTCAATGCATCAATTCCAAATATGAATTGCTTTTGTTTCTATTTGGTACAAAAAATGTTGTTTATGAAAAGGCTTGGTATGAACACTCCTCATCTAAAGTCATGTCCTTTATGTGTGATAAACATTTATATTTGAGTTTTGGGGTGAGGAGCAACATTTATTACTAAGAAATATAAAACAGCATGTACAAGTTGCTTCATAAAGGTGCTCTGAGAGCCTGCTGAAATCAGAACCTTCACTAGTTACAGTACAAATCTGATGTGGTTTTCCTGCTTGTTTTTCGTAGAAGTACTTCAGCTTCCCACCTCACTATCCATTTGAATCCATTTTTCTTTCATACTTAAGCAATCTATGGATATGGTTTATGTTTTTAATCAGATATAAATTATTAGCATCAAAAATGCAATTAAAAATTTCTCCTTGATGTCAAGACCAAAGTGCCTGCCGTCTGAAGTAAGCAAAATTAACTCCAAAACAGCATCAAGGAATGGCAACTTGTGTCAACATTTCCCTGCAGCCAAATCTGCTGGAGCACCACTGAGATTAGAGTCTGGGGCCACCTCACACCCCAGATCTGGTCATGGTCCCTGGGTGAAGCTGCTCTGGAGTGCCACACACAGCCACACCCACTTGGGGAAAGTGGAACCCACATAATAAATAGATAGTGGCAATGCCAGGAGGAGCTCCAAAGAAACAGCATCCCCATGCTCAGCTGCCAGCTGCACAAGGCTCATGTGCCATGTGCTTGAGCCTCTGTGGCAAGAGGTCTTTCCCTTCCAGCAGATGGTTGTTGCTCGGGTCAAACCCTGTCATGGTGCCTGTGCTGCAAAGTCCCTTCAAATTTACAGGAAATTAACAAAACCAGACATAAACATAAGAGAATTAAATGACTGAGTTTGACTTCCTGGGTTTAGATTGCACTTGCCCTCCTGGCACAGACTTCACTGTTTCTTCTCTGGGAACAAAGGCAGCATTTCGCAGGATCCTTTCTTTTCCAGTCTGCCTGAATCCTTTGCAAAGCAAGCCCTCCAGAAACACAAAGGTTTCTCAGACTTCACTCCATCCTGCTCATGATCACACTCTCCTTGGTCCTACAAAAATCTGGCCAAAATTCTTTAGCAGGAACAAACCTGAACTTCCATTATTCCTAACTTTTAGAGATTACATTACATCAGTGAATCCGCACTGAAATATTTATGGTAGTGGCAATTTGTCAGTAAATGTTACTAAAAACATGAATAGGCTGGAAATACCTTCCAGCAAGATCCCATCAGTAATACCAACTGATTATTGCTATAACCAATGCTTGTACAGTCTCTTGGACTTATTAAGATATAATGCCTCCATTCAGATTCAGATTAATATTCTACACAATGATTTCATGGAACACTTTAAATTGTGGGAATGACAGATGTTGTTACATTTATAAGAGCTCCAGCCATGGCTGGGGTAAGGATAATTGCCACCCAGCATCTCTAAAAAGGAGTTTCAGCAATTTATCCAATGCCTGAAATTGGCTACACACAAATACAGCTTTATCCCAGGCCAGTGATAGTTTGACCCTACTTAATAACCATTTTAAACTCTTATCACATAGCTGTGATAAGAAAACATAATTTTGCAAGAACATGATGATCTACCCAGCTTATGTTCTGAAGGGTGTTTGGTAAACACAGCCTCCTACTTTGGATATTTTTTTTCTCCTCCTACAGAGTGGCCTGAAAGGGAAATTCCAAAAGTTGCACAAGAAAAGTTGTCATTGCTTCACCATAATGTAGCAGTGTGACCTCAAAAAAATGTAGTCCCACTTTTAATATTTTGTTGTTTGGATTTTTTATATGGAAGGCTGTAGTTGGAATATTCCATTTGTTTTGGTTGTTGTTGGAGACAATCTCCTAGGCACAATTTCACCTGGTGCAAACTTGCATCACTCTCCTAGGACTGATTCAGTTTCTCTGGTTTGTAATGTCTGGAAATCTGGGGGATTTTCTCCATTATTCCATCCTGATTCTCCAAAGTGTTCTGCTCCCTGTGGGGACTTCTGTGGGTTTGTGACCCCTGGTGACACACAGCTGGCTGGATGTGCAGCTGGCCCCTGGGGCTCTCCCCCTCCCTCCAGGTTCAGCTTGGCCTGGAAGCACTTGGATGGTGTCCAGCTCAGAGGTTTTCTTTGCACTTTGCTTTAAAGCAGCTCAGTTTCTGCTATTATTTATGCTGTAGCATCTTCCCTCATATACCTCAGGCTACTGGCATGAAGAAGCATCACTTAAAAACTAATTTAGCAAATAAGTATACTTTCCCTAGGGTGCAAATAAGAGGAAAAGTTGTAGTAAATAGCTAATGTAAGCAAAAGGTGCCTTGGGGGAACCCTAAGAATCACTTCTTTGAAACCAGCAATAACTTCTGGTGCTATTGGTCCTGAGGCAGCAGCAGTCAACATTGTTTAAAAAAGCTCCCTTATGGTGTACTCATTAATTAACTGCACTGTTTGTTGATTCTAGATTGATTCAGTTTGTTCTCAGGAGAGCATTTTTGGAAACTCAGTAATGCCTTGATGCAGAATTTCATCTTCAGGCCCTAAATTCCCAGGATGATGCTTTACTGGGACATATAGGAGATGAAGTAAAAAGGAGAATTTGTTAGACAAAAATGATAATAAAAATATTTTAAATTCAGATGTAATTTTTGAAGATTTTCCCCACAGAGCTAAAAAATTACCTGCAGCAAAGTTTGACTGACAGGCAGGCTTTATCAAACAGAGAGTAAGACAAATGGTATGCAAAATAGAGAGGAAGGTATTTGCTCCTAATTACTCGAGAAAGCATTTTAATTAAGTTGTTTGCCAATTAATGCCTCATTTTTAACATTCCATAAATATTTAAACACATTTCATAAACTTTTCTTCACATGGAAACACTTGCAAATATTGTTAAAGAGATTCTTGGGGCTCTCTTAATGCAGTACACTTTACAATTTAAGTTTTATTTGCTCTTCTTGTGAATAAATAAGAAAACAGAAAAATATGTAATTTCGTATCAGAAATTGCATATCTATATGTCTATATCTAGCCTATATCAAGAAGATATTTAAAATATCTTTATGTGAGGACTGTCTTCTATTATATGAATGAGCAACTGGGAAACATTGAACTTGAACTTGACCAGCAAAATGCAAAAAGCAGATAAGTGTAGATACCTCTCTTTTTCCATACTCCTTCAAACTGATCACTCAGAGCTATTCATAGCCAGTCCTGCTGCTTAAAAGCCTTTCTGTTCAAGAAAAGTTAATTAAGAAAAAAAATAATAAGTAAGGGGCAAGAAGAGGAAATGGAATGATCTCAGTAGTGCTGAGGCTTGATTCAGCCTTCATCTTAACACACACACAGCTCTACCCTTCATCCACAGGGACTTGCTCAGGCTACAAATTGAACCCTGGTCTCGTTAGAGCAAAAACCTGCTCCTACACTCCTGTGCACCAGGACTGGAAATAAAAGTGTCACAGCTCTTTTTTTTCTGCATACTGAAAACAAATGCCTCTTTCTTCCCATATTTTAAAGGCTTCCTGTTTTTATAGAGCAGCTGACTCTATTTAAAACTTCACACAGGCTCTCTATCTGTTTATTTATTCATCCATTTATTCTCCCCAGAACTTTCCTTACTCATCCAAGGTTTGTTTGCTCAAATGACGAGAACTTCCCTTATCTCAGAGCTTAACTTTGAAACCCAGATCCTGCCCCACCCCCTTTGCTGTCATCAGTCATTTGTGCCTGGATCCAGCCTCTGCCTCATTATACAGGAGAGACCCAGCCTACTCTGAAACACCAGGGGTCTGGATTGAAGGGGGCACAGGTAGTGGGACAGGATGAGACTGAGGGGGAGGAGAATGGGATGCAGCTGGGAAGTCAATCTTTTGGTGGATTCATCTCAAGGGTTTCCCCAGCCCTCCAGCACTCACTGGGTCAGTTCTTGCAGAGAGTGGGTCCCTGGTGGCTCCTTGCCATCCAGAGCTGCTGCTCAATCTGTTTGTTCAACTCATAAAACAGCAGCAAACTCTGACCCCAGAGCAGGAGGGGCCAGGTATGGAAGGAGGCACTGCAGGGTCATCTCTGTCTCTCTGGTGCAAACAGGGATCTGCAGCTCCTCAGCCATGACTGGGTCATGGACAGTACAGACTGTCAGCTCTTCCTTCAGCAGTGCTTAACTTACAGTTTTCTTCCTAAAGACTTGACAATCTATAGCAATGATCAAATTGAAGCACAGTGGAGCTGACTGGTTTCACTGCACTCAAGATTCTCTCAGTCTGCACATCAGTACCTTAGAATGAAAGCCTGGAAATTATGTTTCCTTGGATGTCTCAGCCAAATTTATAACTTGCCCTCTTACCTTGCAGTTTTGTCTCCTCCAATTCCTTACTCAGACTTGGGGCAATTTATACCTGCAATGAAGCAGCCCTCAGCTGTCCATGGAGATAGCCAAGTTACAAAATGAGAATGAAGATAAGTTTGCAAAACAGATTAATAAGTTATTCATTAGTTCAGAGGGTAAATTTTGCAACCAATACTCTCAATGTCATAAGGGAGTCAAGCAAAAATTTCCAACTAAAATTGTTTATTCAGAAAATGCCTTTAAAAAGAAACAAAAATCACTGCTCATTCAAACAGTTTCCTATTACAAAAAAAAGGAAGATCTCAAAGGAAATTTTCCCTAGCAGGGGGCGTTCTTTCGTTCTTTGTAACTTAGTCACCACATAAAATCCAGGAAACACATTGCATTAAATATTTTTTCTATTTTCTCTACTGATTTTCAGAAACAAAACAAAGAAAGAGGTGACAAGCCCCTGAGAAAGAAAGGAAAAAAATCAAACGAAGTTGTTAAAAGCTGAAAACAGGAGAGACCTTTTAACAGGTAAATAGGATAAAGGACAAAGAGTGTTTGAATGAAGGTTAGCACAAGGGAGCCCCGAGGCTGACTTAGGCTCCTGGGTCCTGCCATACTATGAATATTAAGCAATAGCTTATCTTTTTCTCTGTCCTGCAACACACAGCTCCTGTCAGAGCCCTTGCCAGTGGAGATGCTAAGGCTCTTGATTATACTTGGAGTCCAGAGAAGAAAAAGAAAAGAAGTGCTCCCTTCGAAAGAAGCGCTCCCTTTTTTTGTCCCATGACTCCTAGTCAGAAAACAGCAGCTTCTGCCCAAATTGTCCTCAGAAAGGGATACGGATAGTCTCCACAAAGGCCCTGCAGCCAGGCTGAACAGAGCACCTCACTTCTAGAGCAGCAAGACCTCCCTAACCAGGGAACATTTTAACTCTGCTCTTTAGAGCTCCGAGACCAAGAGCTGCACAACTTCACCTCACTTTCTAACACTTCACTGCTGAACTTAGCCAGAAAATTATGGCCACATCTACCCAGTCACGGAGAAAATATACTGGCCAAAGGCAGTATATACCTGATAACCTTGATATTTCACTGGATATGTGATTCTTGCTTCTCCCAAGTCCGTGGGAGGAACTTGGTGAGGCTGGGGAGATGGGGGAGGAGCAGCTCTGCTTGATCTCAAAAATATGCCTCCCCTTTGAAGAGAATTAGAAATAGTAGAAATACATAATAATACAACATTCACAATTTTTCTTTTAGCAGCATCATGTGGAGCAGCCCGATGCTGCCAGGTGTACTACAGAGCAGGGGCTGCCCGTCCTTGGTGTGTTTGGGGCAATCCAGCTTTTCTTCCATTTGCTGATTTGAACTGCAGCTCCAAGCAATGAGCAGTCTCAAGTGAGAGGGAAGCATGGGGACATCCGTATTTGTGTATCAAGCACAGATTTACCATGAGGCAGAGAAATAAGTTTTAGTGTCAGGCAATGCATGTCTGAAGTCTTTCCTTCTCCTGCAAGAGCTGTATGAAAGTGACAATTCCTTTGCTTAAGGAATTGTTTTTCTGAGTCTGAATTTTTCTCATGGCAATAAGCCAAGACTTCAGGTTTGGAGGACTGGTTTTGCGTGTTTTTTTGAGCAGAATGAAGAAAAGTCACACACAGTTTGCAAGATTTTGATAAGATATGTAGGAAGAACATTTCCTTTCTGTCACACACTGTGCTCATCGATGCTGGTTTTTTCAAACTTTCTTCTACCATTGGCTGAAATTCAACAGAATTCAAAGGGTTTTAGGAAAGAAATTTGCTGTGTGTCCTTGTTAGCAAAGCTAACCCAGTAATCAGTTTCACAGAACCACAGAATATTCTGAGTTGATGGCTGAAGCACAGCATGGGAGTAAACCAGAAATCTTTGGCCCCTCTCACACATTTGTTACCTTTGCCTGCATTAAGGAAGACAACTATGAGAATCTGGAGTAACTCCAAACATTTGCCAGCTGGTTTTGAATGTTCTCAGCTGTGTGTGCTGTTGGATAATCTTAGACTTATTGTGTGCTGTTTGTTGCTGCCAGATAGTGTTACTGTTTAATGACAGTGTTAGAGGAGGCAAAAGTAGGTCCAGCTTCTGAGCTAGAAATAATCCAACATAGCTCTGGCTGTAAGTTAATGCAGTTTGAAAAGAGAAAAAAGAAAATCTCCAGTGCATTCGTTTGGCTGGTCCTCCTAATACTTGTGGGAAAACAAACATTTTTCAAACCCTTAGTTTTGGTTTTCTTCCCTGCCATTATTGAGGCCAGCACTTTTCTCTGATGTGAAAAAATTAAACTAGAGACTCAAAACCCTTGTAGAATTTCTGTCAGATCAGTCTGCTCACCAGGAGAATTTCCTTGGTTACTTCAAAGACTCATAGACCTACAGAATGGTTGAGGATGGAAGGGACTCCTGAAGGTCATCTGGTTAAACATCCCTTCCTTAACCATACAACAAATTTCAATGATTTTCCATCCAGGTTTATGGAATTTTGCTGATGTACTCCTAGATCCAAATAGGAAATGTCATAGGCAGTCAAATAGTCCTGCCTTCTGAACACTTACCCAGCAGTTCAATGACCTACTATTATTCTCTCTTAAAAATAAGATGCTCCATCTTGACCCCTAAAGTCACAGTCAGCTTCTTCCCAGCACAAGGCCTAATTAAAGACACAAGTGATCTGATCGAAATTTTGCCAAGCTCTGTGAAAACTGCATCAGGATTTGCTTAGAAAAGGCAATGATTTTATTCCATGAATTAATTCAAAACAGATTAAACTCTCAGTTAAAAATACCATGGGTCTATTCAAAAACATATACTTTGGTATTTTATCTACTTTTATTTTAAAGAAGTTCTCCTCAATTTGGTTTTTTTTTAAATCTCTCCTTCAAATTCTCCTCACACTTTCAGCTATAATTTTTCTTTGCCTTATAGAAATGTTCTACTCTCTTATTTTAAATATGGAAAGTAATCAATAATTTGGATATTATTAACCTTTTCACACCTCCTCAGTCAGTCTGATCTGTGGGAAATTCATGCCACCAAATCTGTAGTTAGCTGCCAATAATTAACTCACATTTCTAGAAGTGTCAAATAAATCAGCTGTGTTTTTGCTCTCAGAGTCCGGAATTAAAAGTGCAGTCAGAATACTGTTCTTGCAGACTCAGTTCTTCTAAACCTAAAACTTGTGGACATTTCTGGACAGCTAGATTCTACCAGTAAATAAAAATATGTCACTTCTTCCCAGAAGAGAAACATTTCATTCCAGATCTCAGCTGTTTTGGGAATGCTGGAATGTTTCTTTTTGTTCCTCAGAAACAAATAAACAAACAAATGTGAAGTGTGTAAACATTTCAAAAGCCTTTTTGATTACAAATATGTGATAAACTAAAAAAAAAAGTTCCAACACATGGTTCTGAAAACATCTGTATCTTTTGAATCTATTCACATTGAATTGAGATCCTGTGACTCTGCTGGATGAAGGTCCTGTTAAGTCTAGAGAAGAGAAGACTGAGAGAGGATCTCATCACTGCCTATAAATATTTCAAAGGGGGTTGGGAAGAGGAGGGTACCAGCCTCTCTTTAGTGGTGCCCAGTGACAGGACAAGGAGCAAAGGAGATAAACTGAAATCGTGAGAAGATCCATTTCAATAGGAAGAACTTCTTTACACTGAGGGTGACAGAGCACTGGAACAGGCTGCCCAGGGAGGTTGTGGAGATGTGATCGTGTCTCTCTGGGGACATTCAAATCCCACATGGAGGCATTCCTGTGTCACCTGCTCTGGGTGACCCTGCCTTGGTAAGGGGCTTGGATGAGGTGATCTCCAGAGGTCCCATCCAACCCTAAAAATTCTGTGAGATAGTTTTCAAAAGGTCTAGAAGTGCCCTTACAACTGGAATTTCATTCTTACACCTAGGATACTGAACAGCCAAGTAACAACCATGAAGGAGCACAGTGTTTTGCAAGAGGGAGATTCTCTCAGGGAGACTTGAAACTGTAGCTGTGTGCTGTCCTCATCAGCCTGAAACAGGCTTAAGAAATAAATAGTAGTCCTGCTCAAATAGAACAGAAAAATGATTCAGTACAGAATATGCTCACATCACTGCAGAGACACCATGAGAGCTTCTGTGTGCATCTGGTGCAGCTGGTGCAGGGGGTAGGACGAGCAGCAAGCAGCTGCTCTCCGAGGTATGTTCCCCTTGGGACTGAGCATATCTCTAGTCAGAAATATGTCAGGGAGTTATGCTGGCTGAACCAGAAGTCCCATCCTGATGAAACAGCCAGTGGGGACTGCCTGGCAGTGCTGCCAGGGGAGTGACACTGCATAGGGATGGAGAGTACAAGGAGCAGCACTGGGTGCCTCTGTGAGAGTGCAGCCCTGTGTTTCAGACTCTTCAGTAGCCCATCTAGACCATGAGGGGCAGAAAGGGGACAGCCCCTGAGTCCCCCCTAGACTCTCCCCTTTGCCCTCCTGCTAGCCCCTGGCACAAGGGAGCTTTGTGCCTCGCAGCTCAGCCCATTCAGTGCAAACCCCTCATTTGAAATGGTGATCTCACCTGCTAAAAAAAAGCCCAAGCATGCACAGTGAGACTGAAGTCCACACTAAAAATCCTGACCAACCAAGAGGGAGAATTTAGGGATCCATCAAATGAAGGGAATGTGGTGGACCTAATCCTCACACTTACCAGCTTCCAGTCTGCCCCAGAAACAGGGGAGAAAGGAAGTGCCACCTTATCCAGATCCTGTAATTTAATAGACCTGTGCTCAGTTTCACCGTTTGAAAGGAGACCAGATCCCTGCTTTCATTAGAGACCTCTGTAACCTGATGTTTAGGATTATTTCCATCTGTGGTGTTCCCTTAGTTGTTTGGGCTTAAAATATTGCACCATGGCTTCTCTCAGCTCCTTGCTTTGAGCTCCTTGCTTTAAGCCCCTCTCCAAGACTTCTGACTCATCCCACTTATTGCATTTGGAGCCCAGTGTCTTCCCCACCTGAAGGCCTCTGTCATTTTTAGATGCCATACCTAACTTGACCTGGAGGCCAAAAACTATAAACCACAAATGGGCAGTTTATCCTTCACCTTAAACAGAAGGAAGCTGGATCTCCTATGGAATAAATGCACCTTTAGGTAATTGTAGTTTCCAGTTTAGATGTGCTTAGATTAGTGTAACAAAAGGACCTTTCTAAGGCTGTCCTGACTCCTTAGCAGAAAGAACCCTTGTGAAAAAGAAAAATGGAAATCCATGCTGTTGCATGTAGTTTTCAGTCACTAACTCACAGAATTGCAATAAGGTTCCCATGCCCCAGCTCTCATTAGAAGCCTCCAGTGGTCCCACACATAACATGGATTTACTTTCCACTCTTCTCTTGTTAAATTCTGGTAGATATGACTATTTAGTGTTGTCCATTCCACAAAGGTACAAAAGACTGAGAAGATGCAGTCCATACTTCCCTTGGCCCTCAGCACGTCTCCCAGATCCTCCTGGCTTTTAAATTGCTTCACCTGTATCCATTGATATATGGGCAAACATATGTCAAGATAAATCTTTCCCCTTACCCTCCACTGACACATTACAAAGGTAACAGCTGCCACTAGATTTCGATTCACCTTTTTAGAAGATCTTTTACTAACCCATCCCCAGTCCAACTCTCCTGCTGCTGAGTGTAATTTGTTCCACATTCAGACAGCAAAAATATATATGTTCTGTTGAAATGTGTCTTACATAAATTAAAAATTAAGAATTTTCAAGTTGATTTTTAAGAACCAGGTGTAAAGAAAAAAATGCTGAAGCATGTGTAAGTGCAAAAACAGTCCCCCATCTGCATCATTGTCCTTTAAAACCTGTCCCCTGGGTCTCCTAGGTGCAGCTAGAAAGAAAATATCTTATGCCATTTCTGCATATATTAGATTGCTGTCTGGATTTTGCTAGTGAATACAGTTCTCATTTAAGCTCAGTTGAGAAGACAGGCATACATCCATTTTTATGTATGTCATCTACTTCTGCAGGGATAAAGATCAAAATCCTTAATATCCTTCTTCTAGCCTTCTTTAAACAGAGATTTACACACAGATTTATTTCAATTCCGGTTGATAATGACTTGTAAGAGTTTTGATGTCTTTGGAAAAATCAGCCTTGGCAGTTCTCCATTGACCCCCATAGTCAAGAGCACCGCATCAGTTTGAAATGGCTTATTTCTGTGCCTGAAAAGAAAATCCAATCTACTTATATATTAGGTCAATTATTTAAATTAAATATTATCATAAGTCTTCCTTTTAGGTGTGCTTGGCATGATTTGGGGTTGTTATTTTCGCAAGATATCAGCTAAATATTTATTGCATTGTTGTTTGTATTTAACATAATCTGCCATCAGCACCAGGGGTTAATGGATTTACGTGTTGCATTAGGGGAAACCAGCATGTGGGTTGTATTTCAGCTACAGTAAGTGGTACTATGCTCATGAAATACCAAAAATTTTTGTGCAGCCTACGTTACTTAGAGGAGAAAACAAATCAATACAGCGTAGAAAATAGAAAGAGTAAACGTGCAAATTAACTCCTAGCACATATTTTGTTCTGGGCTGTAATACTCCTTTTAAGATTGCCCCTTTTTAATAGCTTTCGAAAGAATTTCTTGCATAATGGCATTTTAGTCATCATGTTAATGTCAACAAACAAGGCAGATTAATGCTTATAATCCTGAGCTGTCTCACACTCTGCTTATTAGAACTGTAGGCAGATCTTCATTAGGATGAATGACATCTGAATCTATAAGCTCATCACAACAGAGGCACCTTCTTGCTGCGGTGTCACCCTGCAGATGACAATGTCGGCCATTATGAATGACACTCCACAATTCGTTGCTTCCTGCCTCAAATTGCAGTTAATCTTTCATCCAAACTCTACACATGTGCAGCTTTAAGTGGGCCATCACAGCAAGTACCCAGTAATGCTGCAAGCACATGGAGAATGACAGAAGGTAAATTGCTTGTCAGGAGGTCTGTATTTCAATTCACAGCATATTCCAAACACGTTGTGGTGAAAGCTCTCCACAACAGCTGCTTTCATTGCTAACTATTTTTGATGTAAATGTCAATAAAGCTCCAGGCCCTTTCATATTTTTGGCCAAGACTGTCCATCTTTCCCTATGCAGGCTGGCAGGTTGAGCTCCATTTATCTACTCTTAGGAACATGTCCTATAATAATGATTGTCTCTGGAGACCGTTTAGAGTGATTGAAAGCAGTGATTGGGACAATAGGCTGCTGAATTTCATTGCTGGATTGGGTTGACAGGTGACTGCTTTTATATCCTCTGGAGGAGAGAAGGAAATAAAAACACAGTTATATCTAATCAACAGACAGGCATCTACCAATTTTAAATCTATACCTTCAGTTTACCCTTCTCATCAGAACAACTTAACCACGAATTATTACAGGACTCTCATATTTCTCCAGTGGTCAGAGGGTTTTCAGGAGAAAGGAAGATGGGGAAGATATGTGTTGCCTCAATGGAGGTGAGAAGTAGGGAAAGAACAGGTCATAGGCCGTATAGCTCTACTAGTTTCAGCGCCAGCTGCTGCTTTTAGTAGCTGCAGTTAAGATCTTCATTTTGCTTTAATGAAAATCCCTGGGTGTTACAAAAAGAAGGAATTTCATTTTTAATCAAAGAGGCCATGAATATTATACATTGCCCATGAATTTTAACACACTCNGTTTTTTTGGTAGTTTATTTTTTTTTTTTTTTTTTTTTTTTGTCTTGCATTTAAGCAAAAGTTCTGTCAACTCGTTAAGCTTACTGTGGATATTTTTTCTTTTATGAAGCTGATAATTAACATACCACTGGGTTTTCCAAAGGAGATGGGAAGATGATCAGGTAGAATTCTGAAAACAGTATGGCAAACAGTCTAAAATATTCACTCTGCACCAGCATCTGGCTCTTTGGCAGACCCCAAAGACTGTTGTGCTGGCACCTTTGAAATTCCCTGTGAGTCCATGTAGTTGCCCATGGTTACACAGCAGCTGGGATCTGGCTTCCTCATCTTCCCTGCTACCACGGTCCCCCCACCTCCATTTACCTTTGCTTCTGTAAATCACATCCACTTCTGTCCATCAGTGGTGCCCACTGCAATGTTGCATGCTTGCCCTCTCTAATTTGCAGACCAGAGGGTAGAAAGTGAGTAGGAGTTTACCCTTGCCCATTTCCTTTTGCCTAAATCAGCATTGGTGTAGCTTTGTTCACATTTTACACTGATTTTTGTTTACTAGAAACTCTACAATACTGAGCAGCTTTCTGTGGCTCTAGGCAATGCTGACACAAGTTGTGAGAATAATATGATTAAAAGCAGCTAACTACCCAGCTGTTAGAGTCACATCTCTAACAAAAACCTAATTCAAAAAACTCGTGCCATACTATCTGAGTTCTAGCCTTCAATTAAAAAAATTAAATAAACAGCTGAGGGATTTTTGACTCCTGTAAGCCTTATATAACAGAAGTTTCATTTTGATATTGTTGGGGGATGTATTGGGTTTGCATGACAAAATTTTGGTAGCAAGGGGGCTACTGGGGTGGCCTCTTTGGGAAGCTGCTAGAAGCTTCCCTCATGTCCCGTGAAGCCAATACCAGATGGCTCCAAGATGGACCTGCAGCTGGCCAAGGCTGGCCCAACCAGTGACAGTGGCAGCACCTCTGGGATAACCTGTTTAACAAAGGGAAAAAGAAAACCATGGAGTAGGAACAGCTGGAGAGTAAGGAGTAAGGTTATCTGAGAGTAACATCTCTGCAGACCCCAAGGTTAGTGGAGAAGGAGAGGCAGGAGGTGTTCCAGGTGCTGGAGCTGAGATTCCCCTGCAGCCCTCAGGGCAGCCCATGGAGAGGCAGGGTGTGCCCACACCACACATGGAGGTCCATGGGGAGCAGAGATCCACCTGCAGCTCACTGAGGACCCCACAATGGAGCAAGCAGATGTACCCAGATTTGGCTGTGACCCCATGGGAAGACCCCAGTGGAGCAGGGTACTGGCAGGACCTGTGGCTTTGTGGAGAGAGGAGCCCACACTGGAGCAGGTTTGCTGGCAGAACCCCATCGGACCCACACTGGAGCAGTTTGTGAAGATTCTGTGGGAAGGACTGATGTTGAAGAAGTTCAGGGAGGACTGTCTCCCATGGGAGTGATGCCACACTGGAGCAGGAGCAGAGAGTGAGGAGGAAGGAGCAGAGACAGTGTGTGATAAACTAACTGCAGCTCCCATCCCCCTGTGTCACTGAGGGGGAGGAGGTAGAGAAATCAGGAGTGAAGTTAAGCCTGGTAAGAAGGGAGGGGTGGAGGGAAGGAGTTTGAAGATTTAGTTTTTATTTCTCATTACCCAACTCTGATTTGACTGGTAATAAATTAAATTAATTTTCCCCAAGTCAAGTCTGTTTTGCCCATGATGGTAATTGCTGAGCAATCTCCCTGTCCTTATCTTGACCCACAAACTTTCCACCTTATTTTCTCCCCACCTTCATCCCAGCCAGGGAGCAGAATGATAGAGCAGCTTGGTGGGCACCTGATCTCCAGCCAAGGTCAACCCACCACAGTGGGGAAAATACCTACTTTGTGACAAATATTCATAGAAACTTTTGTTTCTCCATGGAAATAAAACCAGCTCATTTGAATAAGGCTCACATTATAGATTCCTTGCAAATTTTCTTTGGAAAGAGAAAAAGAAGCAATTCTTTCCAACACTTGAATAACAATTTTGTATAGACTTTTGCTGAAATAAATGTAGCTGATATGTTGCTAAAAGAATACATTCTAGTTTAAGGCCCTAAAATAAGTTTGGAATGTTCAAAACCTGACTAATATTATAAACAGTGGGCCCTTTGTATCAGATCCTCAATGCCAAAGCTTACCACTTTGTGCAGGCTTCCATGAACTGGGGATAGAAATACTCGATGTCTTGCAGGCCATGTGAAAAGGCTGGATTGCCAAAGAGCCTTATAATTTGTTCTTTTTATTGAATGTTCTAGTTTTGTCTGGGACAGAGTTCATTTTCTTCTTAGCATCTGGCATTAGTGCTGTGTATTTGGATTTAGCATGACAATATTTGTAAACAAAGGAAATAAAGCACCTGAAACTGGTAAATCTATGCAAAGAGGCTATTACAAATTTCTTTTAATATATTGGTTAAATTGACAGGCTACAAAGATCAAAAATAAACTCCAAAACAAAGAAATAGATTGTCCAAGAAGAGAGGATACATGAAACAAATAACCCAAGCTTTGTTTACATACCAGTTTGAATCTCTGTGCAATGGAAGGTTAACAGTTGGGTTGAGAGAGTCTAGCAAGAGAAGCCCATTTCACACATCTGATAATGTAGCTGTCACTCAGGCTCTGTGTCTTTCCTCATCCTTACTCCAAAGAAAATTGTGTGTGAATCCAGACCTTAAATCATGTTGTCTTTTCTTTTATTTTTCTTTTAAAAAGTTGTCATTTCTTTCTAAAAAGAAAACTGGATGCAAGATTGATTGCATTGTCAAGAAATGCACTAAAAGCCAGCAAATTCATAATATTTAGAAGTTAGGAAGTTTTCTGTGTGCAGCAACATCCACTAAGACATAAAAATAGAAAGTTACTACCTCACTACAGAGGCAAAAGCATTACAGTGAAAATCCAGAACCCTGTTCTAATTTATTGTTTAAAAAAATAGTTTTATTCACAGAAGTATGGAAATACGTTATCTTTCCATCAGCTGGGACCAGATTGCCCTAGAGGGACACTCAGAAAGAAGGAAAAGCAGGGAAATGAATACCAAGTTATTTAAAAAGAAAATGTAAAGTCATTTTGGTAATTTGTAGAAGTGTGATTTTTTTTTTCTTCCAGTAAAAGTTTTCAGAAAAATATTGTCCAACCATTTGCAATAATTGTTCTCAAATTGTTTTTGTGGAATATGGCTACCATATTCCACAAAACTACCAAAGGAATATGGCCAGCTGAGGCAATTGACAATTACTTTGGAAACAACTTAAAGTGAAGAAGGTGTTTACTTGCTTGCATTTTATTTTATGTAACCTGAATTACTGTCAGATGTCTTTTATAACCAGCATTCACCTTTGATGCTCTCTGCTTATCCAGAGTGATATACAAAATATTTGACATATGGTCCCATGTACATTAAACAACTTAGGTTTCCTAAGATCTTGTGTAAATGTTTTTTATATTTTCCCTTCTTCAACATTGCTGTGGGTTAGATAAGCCCTCTCTTGAACTCTGTGCAGAACTCATTCTGAAGGTTTATGTTAAAATCATTATCCCAGAGTAAATGTCTACCAGGACTAGAAAATACCTGTTATCTCTCATGGAGGTGTCCATATCTAATATGTTAGATAATGTATCTGTGCAACCCCATACATCTGGTAAAGAGAACTTGGTATCTGTTAAAGATTTTGAAATATCAGTTTTAGTAAAAGTCCAATCAATTGTCCTCCTCATCAGAGGAGATTTGATCTGGTATTTCAATTGTTAACAGACTCCTGTTCTCCTTTAATAGTTACAGGGTCTTAAATTTTTTTTTCAGAATGTCATCAAATTCTAATTGAATTTAACCCACGTAGCTTTTGGCACCTCACTGAGGTAAGCTAGGCTCAGTGGAAGGGAAGAGAGACATAGTTCAAGGATGTGAATCTTAATGCACCAGCACAAAACTCAATCAACCTAAATTGTAGGGCACCTAGGTTGCTAACTTAGTCACTTGAATGACACATCCAAACTTAAACAGAATGAAATGTCCTCAGCAAGGTAAGAGTCAATGTAGATATAAACACACTTCAAACTCCCTGGCATACTGGGGTGGCACAGGCTAGGCTGATGTGAGATGTTGTCAGCCCTGAAGAGAGGGTGTTTGAGAAGTATTCCATACTCCGTGAAGCACTGTGTGAAACAGCAGCCTGATGCACCGTGCCAGATCTACAGTTTCCTGTCAAAAACATTTCTCTGAGGAAGGCCAATATTTGTGCCCTTTCCATGTGTGGAACCCCACCTGAATAACAGCTAATTTATATAAAATGATTGATTTAAATTTCTTCTGTGTATTTTCATTCTTCACCAGAGTTCACAATGAAAACATTCAGTAAAAATATTCATTGTGTAAAATGAACTTTGGCTTATTAAAATATTCAATAAGCCAAAGAATGCTTTAGCAGACCAACTTGTAAGTCTGATAATAGTCTGTGTCACATCAGAATGCTGTAGCTGCACTGTGGTACAGAAAGAGCATTTGGCTTTTGGTGAGTGTATTTAGCTCACAATATTAGATGAATAATTAATCTAAACTTCTCTTAAAGAAAGCTGCAAGGCATATCCTGGAAAATGTAGCAAGCAGTAAAGCAAAATTTTGATATATGAGGATATGAAAAAGTCTGTTAGGCAAAGTGTGTAATAAGGACCTTTTATTTAGAGTAAAGTGACTTTTTATTGTCTTTAATTTTCCCATTTAATTGTTCACAATGGAGGAGTTAATGTTCAAGAGAGGAGTTCCAATTAGCTCACATCAAAAAGTCAGAAGGAGAGTTTGTCTCCAGAAAGGTGTATCCCTGTCCTGCAGCTCCTGCAATCCAGTGCAGTGTCAGACACACGTCTCCTGAAATCTCAAATCAGCTTACTGAAAACACGTCTACCATGGTCTTACAACAAATCATTGAGGAGGCAAATTTATGCAGTAGTGACTGACTGTTACACAATTAAATGTGATGGCATGAGGTATCAGAATAACATGGAAAATTTGTCCATTGCTATACGTTATGTAAAGGATGATTCATCCCTGAAAATATCTCAGAGAAGAGGTGCAACTCAATCATCTTCATGCCAACTGCACCTCTGACATGATTATTGCTCCTTTGAAAGCAGCTGAGTTCTTTTCTAGTGGCATCATTAATTTGTGCTATTATAAGGCCAGTCTAAAATTTATGAAGATGAGTTGGCATATAAATACACGTCCAGAAGGAATGTGAAAAGGAAATACATTGAAGTCTGCATGATTTCAGGCATCTATTTCATTAAATAGGGCATGTCTTGAAAAGAACATTTATGAAAATGTTCCAAATGGTGATTGCTGGGGCAATGGTGGCTTGGTGGGGTTTTTTTTCATTTTTTTGAAATTTTTTTGGTTGCTGTCATTGGCATGATGATAAGGAAGGAAATGAAGAAATGTGAAAGGAGAAGCACAAAACTGACAGCCTATCTTTTCTAACATTTATACATACATTTGCTATTTTAATATTCTATAATAGATTTTTACAATGGGAATTTCAATTGGTTCACCCATTCACACTTGTGGAGTAGGTGGATTTGAATAGTCTTTATTGGAACAGAACATTGTAAAAAAAAAAACATTATAAAGCCTGTTTTCATAACCAGGCAAAGTTTTCACTTTGTAAAGTCTGCAACTGGACTACAGTTTTTGACTCCAGCATAAATCTCTGCTGGAAATATACTGGAAAACCCAAACAATTATTTCAGCTGTTTTGATTGCAACATCCTAATGAAGTTTTCCTGCTTTGCTGGTTAGAGCCTTTTTAAGATTATCCGGTCAGAGACTGAAAGTAGTAGAAACATGATCAGATAGAAAGCTTTAAGTTGCTAGTGCTTTTTATAAACATCTTATAAATGTTTTATAAACAGGTCTCAGACTCCCATGACCCATTCACAGAAAATCTATGAGAGATAAAAGTCACCCTGTGTGAAGCATCAGGAAAAATGTAAACCCCAGAGAAATTCTAGTTAGGTTCCAAAGTTCACCACAGTGTCTCAGGAGGACCGTCTGTATGAAGCTGAATCACAATCCAAAAAAAAAAAAAAACCAAAGAACCAAACAAAAAAAAAAAGCTCTGCTGCATGAAGAGCACAGTAATTGACATTATCTATTATCTATTTATCATTGCTTTTGTTTTCAAGAAATGTACTGAACTCTGATTAGAATCAGTAATAGAAATAGGAGAGAGTGGGTATAAATAATGTTTCAGGTGCACTCTTTCTTTTAGGACATAAGAAAAGGTAAGACACACCTTTTCTCCATCCTGCTGGGGTATTTATCAACCTTTTGCATCTTGAATGCTGTGGGCATCACAATAAAGCATTTCAGTCGTTTTTGACTTGCAAAGCTTCTGGCACGGGTCAGAAAGACCAGGCAACAGATGCTGCACGGGTAAGGTAGAATGTGTTCCCCACAAAAGAGTGAAAAAGTTTTAAAGCCACAAAGGAGAAGTGAGAGGAGATAGCCACCTCCTTGCTCAGCGTTTGGGTGTGGGTGAGCCAGGCGAACACGCAGCAGGAAGCTGGCTCCTGATTTTCCCAGCACAAGGATTGTGTTTATTAGCAATTCCTCCTGACTTTTGAGCAGGCACCGAGGCTGTGCTCTTTAGCTGCCTGCCAGCAGGACGGTTCCCGGGGAGGGGAGGGAAGCTGAGGGGGCAGGCAGGAGCCCTTGCCCTGGGATGGTGGCGTGGGGCTGGCAGGAGCGAGCAGGCGGCACCGCAGACAATTGCAGGCAGGGGGAGAGTACACGCTTCTCTCGTGGCTCCCTTTGATGCCTGGATCAGATCGTCTCTTGGACCAGCAAACTCTAACACCTCTTCTGAAATCAGCTCCAACTGGTGATGAGCTACATCTGGCCTGTGAAATGAAAATAGCAAAACCTTTGATTGAGTCCAAGTTAAGTGGATCTTCATCATCTGCTCAGTCAACTTTTGCCAAGATGAATGATACTGTGACAGTATTCTAATAATTTCTGAGGTGGATTCCCTCCTTTTTTCATCCATCTGCAAAGAACAAACTGCAAACACTTTGAAAATTTACTGCTCTCTGAGGGAGAAATTTTGCTCTTTGCAAATACATCTACAGCATTTCACTAACTGAAATGCAGTGCTACATTTAAGCCTGAATCAACCTAAAAACACAGACCTCGGTGTTGAAAGATGAATTAGACTTTTAAAATTGTTGCAGTGCCTGTTTTTACATGCTTTGTATGTCAGTGTTTTTCCTAAAAGCTGTTGTTATAGTTGACTAGACCTGGATATTTTCTTTTCAAAGAGGATAAACTAGCCTGACAGAAACAGTGGTCCCTTTGCCACCTCTACCACAAATCAAATAAAAATATATCCTCAATAATATGTTCACAATGGAGGTTTTTAAATAAACAGAAACTTTGGCACTTAGAGGGTAGCAGTACAATGATCATTTGTGCTATTCTGCAAATTTTCTGGAAAGTACTGGATTTCTGTAGTTACTGTACAGTGCATTGACTCTCCAAGTGCTGAAGGTAACTATTAAATGGCTCCAACAATTTTCCATGTGTCAGTATTTCAGTTCATTAGAAGATATTCAGCAGCCATCAAAGCAGGCACCCATGGCTTGCTTGCCACATTTCTCGTCTGTGGCCGGCACAGAACACACCAGGACTCTGTTTCCCTCCTGGCCTTCCAGTCTCAGTGTAGGTCCTGGTATTTTTCCAGATGAGGTAGCCAGTTATCTACATACTCATAGGAAATTTCTGTCACCTCCTAAATATGAAAGAGTGTGGTCCCCTGAAACCTAAACTTGTCTTTCCCCGAGTTGAGGGAACAGTGGACTCTTCACCTGCCTCAGTTCTGCAGAGAATGCAGAGAGCATTTCTTTCACAACACACATTTAATTTAGGACAAGATTAAAGCCACAAGAAATCAAGCAAATCAATACAGTTGTTTTTTGTCATGGAACCATGGTAAGATCTACTTTTTTTCAGCTCCCCACCTTACTGAAAATTAAGAGTTTTACCATCCTGCAAAATAGCAGCCTAGCTGGCATTTTTCTTTTGCCCAGCCCCTCAGTCTGATGTCTACCCTGACTGGTTAAACACTAGCAGCTCTTTCCTGACACAGGAGAGTGTAATGATGCTGTAGCCTGTCACAGATTTCAGTAATGGGATGTTTATCTTCCCTGCATCAAACAAAATCAAGTTGAGCTTTGTTTTCCTTCAGCTGATGTAAGAGATCAGTGTTGTTTGATTTTCCATATAGCTTATTTGACACTATCTTTCCCCATATCCATCTTCTCACTGGCTTAATTCCTCTGCTTTCTTTTTTTTTTTTCTTCTGTCTTCTCTTTCCTTTCCACTTTCTCTTCATGTTCACTCTTTCTTAATATCTTACTTGACTACTTTCACCTTCTCCAGCCCCACCTGCTGGCCCTGTCTGTCTGAGGTCACTCCTGAGGTGCTGCTGGCAGTCCTTTTCCTGTGGGGACTATAAACATGGGCTTCATTTACTTCCTCCTGCCCCAAAGATGGATGGCATCTGGCTTCCAAGCTTGTGCTATTTTCTTTTAAAGATGCTTTGCTGCTGCCATGTGTCAGCATTTCTCCTGGACCATGATTTTCTTATGCCATGAACTGAGATGGCACCTCACCAGAGAGTGTTTACAGTTATTTAACTATGTTAGATTTGACCCAAATTGCTTTTTGGATTTTGGGGATAGGTTGGTGGGTTTGGAGATGTGGATAAATGCTTTGAAGAAAGAAATGACAGAAATTTCAAAATGAAATTTTGAACTAATCAGATTTTTGTTAAGTTCTAACCTGATATAATGCTGTCTCCAGCAATGGCCATAGAAAATTGTCTTGTCTTTTCTTGTGTCTGGCCTTCAATCCTTGTAAACAATAGTACAGATAGATGGTTAAATAGATAGTTATGCATTACATTTTGTTATGAAGATGGAAAATACAGAGAGAAAAATTTTATCACTGGGATTATTCAGAGCCAGATTTTAGAGGGAAAGAATAGTAATTAGTCTCAGTTTAATCGCTGGTGGGAGATAGTTCACATTACCAAATGATTTGATGTTTCAGCACAAATGACAAACTGTGTTCAGAGAGGTCCAAGACTCTGTCAGCATGGCTGGAGACTAAATCACCTCTCCTCTTTATAGTAGATTGAGTTGTCCTTCCAAATCAGGGTTAAGGTCATTGGCAGGGCAGAGTGAGAATGAGAGCATCTGTCTGAAATATACCTGGACTGCAGATGTATTCAGAAATTCAATTTCTGACACTGCCAGTCCCTTGACCTTCACAAGCACAAAAAGCCTATGAAAAGAAAAAAAAAAAAAAAAAAAAAAAAAAAAAAAAAAAAAAAAAAAAACTTTATTTTTTTTTTTTATCTTCATTTTAAAACCCCA
>VZRH01005110.1:422212-446384 GCA_013397555.1 Urocynchramus pylzowi | reverse complement strand
AAAAAAAAAAAAAAAAAAAAGCCTTGATATTTTTAGTTGACTTCAGTTTCAAACTCCTGAATGGGCCATCAAGATCTGCTGGATACATTACAAAGCCAAAAATACTCACGTGCCATGCAGAAAAAAGTACATGCATTTTATCTTAATTCTAGCATAGCTGCTCTGTTTCCTTTCTCCACATGCACACACCCCTCTGTCTGCAAATTATTTCAGGTCCCCTCATGCTCCACTGAGGACAGCTAGACATTTTATAAAGTCCTTGAGCAGTCATGGACTTGGAGTAAAGACGCTGAAATCGCCACACCAAATAGACCAGCACGGGAGTCCTAAACACGTGTTTGAGTATTTTCCCCCACAGGCTGAGGGTGGGAGGGATGTTTTGCATGTGCTGATGAAGCCCAGGGCTCCAGGTGCCTGGGGAACCCGCGCCCCTCGCAGCCGAGCAGAGGTGGCCGGTCCCGGGGGGCTGCAGGGCTCCCGAGGGCTGTGCTCATGGGGACTACCTGCTTCAGCTCTGTGCAGCAACAGTGAGAGCCATATGTGGAGCTGCAGGAAAACAGATGCTGTTTCTCCATTTGTGAAATCAAGTTGTTGGAAAGTAGTCAGCTTTCCGATGTACACGAGAGAGCTCATCCGACCAACCTGCAGAGACAGCGTGAGCTTTTTTTTTAAGAAATATTTGTCACTATCTCCAAATTATTGGTGGATAGAATGGTGCAAGGAATAATGGTATGGAAATAATCAGCTGATAAATGGCTTTGATAATAGGCAGGTGATGATTGTGATGACCTGTGATTTTCATAAACAAAGGGGCTGTGCAACCTGGATTTTGACTGCCAGATCTGCTTCCAGGCATGCATTTCTAGATGTACTGTAGGTTTACTGTAGCATTTTGATTTATTATATAACAGACATAACCACCCAGTTTGATTTCTTCTTACCACCAAAATAATAACATTATTCCTCTAGAGTAAAATGGAGATTGTTGTGCTCTCAGAGAAGCTTCAAACATCTTTGTGTTAAAGCCAAAATAAATAGCTTTTCTTTTATTATCAACTGAAAATATGTGCCATATTAGCAAAATGCCTAATTATTAAAAAAAAAGTTAATAATCTGAAATTACATTCTAAATCACTGTAAAATAGGGAAACGTAATTGTGTGTAATTTGTTATCCTTTAAATATGTGTATTATCTTATCAGAAGTGCAAAGATTTAGAGTATCAGCTGGCTCCAGAGTCTCCAGACCAATAAAAAATCGTCTTTTCTATTATTCTGGTTAACAGGACAATTTAAGATACTAAACACAAATAAAAAAGATTTACTGGAAAGTAGCAAACAAAGAATTTTACAAGGGTTATACTCTTTAAGACTCTCTGCCAAGCTCCCTAGGATATTTTTTCAGCATATTAGGATCCTTCAGATTTGTCTGCAGTGTATATATTTTCCACTGGTTCAGACCTATGGGAATCTGTCCTAATTTTAGCATTAGGTCTGCCTCTTTTCAGCAATATAGCTCTTCTGTTGATTGTATAAAGAATTTAGGATATTAGTCGCTCAGACTACATCTTGAATATCTAAAATAGATGGGGTAGGAGGTATGTAATCAAAAGCCAGACTCCAGTTTGAATTTTTGTCATAAGGCTAAAATTATACCACAGTTAACTCCAAAAGATTTAGCTGCATGAACACTTTGTCCATGTCTTTTGAATTTCTTTCATTAAATAAACGGTCTTGGGATGCAATTCATGTTAGAGGTGGGGTGCTGACTTTTGTGTTCAAACACGGGCTTTTTTACAAATCATAAAAGGTGCAACAGTTCAGCTCACCTTGCCTTGGCTCCCAACCAACAATATTACACAAATTGCATAAATTGAGCTAATTCAATGTTAGTGCCTGGCATAAGAATCCTCTAGCACAATAGCAATTTCTATTGAAAGGATAAAAAATCATCTTTGCAGAGAAGGAAGTGCCTTCTCTGGTGCTGATCTGAGACCAGGGAGTCTCAAAAGCAAATCCTTGCATTCAGTGAGCAAGGAGCTTCTCCCTGACTTTGTCTCCTCTAACCAGCAATATGTTAGAAAAAATCTAGGGAGGTGTGTATGGGACTGCACATGAGTTTATCTGCTTCTCTCTCTTGAATACACACGTGTGCAAACATGCCTATAACTAAACAAAGGGTAATGGCTTTAAACTGAACAAGCATAGTTTTAGATAAAATATTAGGAAGAAATTCTTTACTGTGAGAGTGGTGAGGCACTGAAACAAATTGCTCAGAGAAGTTGTGGATGCCCCATCCCTGGAAGTGCTAAAGGCCAGGTTGGATGGGGCCTTGAACAACCTGGTTAGTGAAAGGTGTCCCTGTCCAACACAGCTGCAACTTCAGTCACCAGTCTGGTTACTGGTTACTGACAAAGGTCAGGGGAAATGTGAACCAGTCACTTGCAGTGTAAGATGCGTTTTCCCCTGGACAATGTGTCCAGGGCTCACTAAAAGGCAGCCCATCTGTCAGAGTACAGGGCAATTGCAGTCTTTGTAGCCAATTACAAGTCACTTGTAAATGAAATTGTGTCCATCCCAAAAATATATTAAAAAGATTTAAACAATCCCATGAATGAGTCACTACCCTTGTGTGAGACGGGGCTACACAGGGTAGGTAGAACAGGTAATCTCTCCATCAGAGCACTGCTCTGTGAGCTGTCAGTGCCAAGTTACTCCTGAGGATTAACTCTGACTTATAGAAATAGTCTTGACCTTGACTTAAACCCTTAGATTTTGTTTCTTATTGTTGCGTGTGCCTGGGGTTGGTTTTTTTGTTGCTCTTCTGTTTTAACTTTACATCATGTTGGTTTTGGTTTTTTTTTTTAATCTAATACGAAATAAAAGAAAAACAGTTTGAATCATGTGTCCTGTTGTGGAGACCAAGTTAATTAAAATCCTGATGTATATATACAGCTGATACTCCTCACCCTAATGAAGAACATTAATTCTAGAACATGTGTGGCTGTAGTCANGTTTTAACTTTACATCATGTTGGTTTTGGTTTTTTTTTTTAAATCTAATACGAAATAAAAGAAAAACAGTTTGAATCATGTGTCCTGTTGTGGAGACCAAGTTAATTAAAATCCTGATGTATATATACAGCTGATACTCCTCACCCTAATGAAGAACATTAATTCTAGAACATGTGTGGCTGTAGTCACATTGCTACAAATTACTGGACTCTTTCCTTTATCTGTTTCCAAGAAAGTCTCCCCCGGTTAGTTAGGAAAAAAGAAAAATATGATGCCTTAGTTCTAAGCAGCATAAATTACATGCATCAATCAGAGGAAGCTTAAATTAAAATACACATTTGGCAAACAAATATGAATATGTTGATCTCATCTGTGAATCAAAATGATTTAATGCCAGTACTGACCCCCCACTGATCAACATGAAGGTCACTGCAAACTGCTTGATTCTCATTGAGAAATGTTGTCGTGTCTGTTAAAGATGCAGTTTTATACATTCCCTAATGCTCAATCTAATCGGTAATTCCAATGTAGCAGAATTGATTTATTTTAGAAAGAAAATACTGAATTCATTTTTTTTTATTTATGTAATCCAAAACAGATAGCTAAATTAAAATGTTAAAAAAATACATGTGGTGGATGGGTCTGGGCTGAAGGCTTTCCAATGTGTTTATGATGTTTTCTAATCTAGAGGAATACTATTTGTTAAATAGAATGCTACACCTTTCAGATACCAAGTGACCATAAATCAGTCTTCCCTTATCATCCCGTTCATGTGTTCTGGCTATTGATAATTGAGTTGTTTAACTCAATTATCAGGTGAAATGTGGCTCTGAAGGGATACTCCAAGGCCGGTTGGGTTGTCATTGCTCTCCAAAGGTCTCAAGCAAAGAGATGAGTAGGACACTGGTTTTACTGAAACTTGAACCAGTTTTTGCCTTTTAAAATCTTTTTGCCTGCACTTAGAACTTTTTGAATTAGGGATGGAGAAAGTCATCATGGCCCCAGGGTAGATGGAACTGGAAAGGAGAAGGGCCACACTGTGGTGGGATGGTACACAAGATCAGGAGCTCCTGATAGGAACAGAAGCAACAGGGAACCACATCAGAATTCACCCATGGGGACAAAGTCCCCAGGGAGACACAGGGAAAGAGGTCAGTACAGGAAATATTCTTGCAACTGACACAGTGGATAGAATTAATGATGTTTAGATACATTCACACATGGATGGAAATGGGGTTTTCCCATAGGTATGAATGTTTTTACATTGTCGTTTGTGAAAAATTGCACTTTCTAAGTAAACATTTCACACCTCTGCAGCTGGGGACTACAGTAGTGGTGAAAGCCATCTTCTCTGTTCTGCTAAAAAAAGAGTCCTTTTTTGCTTACTGTGGGAAATTATGACTTTTGATGCCCAAGACTCAACATTTTTCTTTCTTAGATAATCCTTACCAGTGTCTCTACTTACAAATTATTTCTGTCAGAGGATTTTTGCTATTTTTTTTCTTCTTCTTCTCCATGTAGAGCTGACACATTCTCCAAGAATATTCAATAATCAGGTATTACCCTCTAAAGCTCCCAATAGCCCATCTATAGTGTGAAAACCTTTCAAAGCATATTCCAAATTAAACTACCTACTGGGAAAAAGCAGGAAGAGACATCTTAAGAATGCATTTTGATACGAACAGATCAGATGTTCACTATGAAAAAAAAACCAATTTTGAAATTATTGTTCACCTTGAACAAAGCTTGATTAATGAATCTTTGGCATTTGGATGAGAAAAAACAAGAATTCACTCACCTTTTGTTTAAAAAAAACAAACATCAAAAGCATGTGCTACTGTAACATTAAAGTGCAAGACACAAATGAGCTGGTTGCATCTTGGGGTTTATTTAGGTCTCACTGGCCCTGATGAAATTCTCAAGTAAAGTATTGCAGAACAATGCTTTATGGAGGGATGATATTTTTGTGCTCTTCCTGCCACATAAACACACACTGCTTAGGATAATAAACCATAAAATTATGAGAACTGCAGTTTATCACACATCTTTGATTGCCTTTTCTATCTTCCATTTTCTATCTCAGGTCATTTCTTTCCTTGGTCCATCAGTCAAAAATCCCTGAGCAGCTTCTAGTATCTATTGGATATAGAAATATTTCACATCTCTTGATAAAGAGAGGATTTTGTCATTGTCAGCCCTGCACATCTGTACATAGAAGTCAAGCTGGATGGCCACTGTTCAAGCGAGGCATCTCTGAGTTCTAGGGATTAAAGCCTCTAATGTTTTTTTTGAAAGTTGGAGAGCCATATAACTATGGCTCTCAGGTTGCTCTCTGGCACTTGCCAAGGCATGTTGAAAAATCAAGCCACTGAAACCTGGCCTGGATTGCTAAAAGGCCATTGTAGATAGAGCTCAGCAACAAGAAGAGGAAGTAGATACACAATACACGTCTCTGTTCTGCCCCTTAAGGCAGAACGACTCTGTTAATAAAGAAATCAAACATGAGAATCCACATGATATGACAGAATGAACTGTGGCATTCTTGGACCACTCCTCCACACCTCAAGTTACCTCATATTAAAGCCTGCTGAGCCAAGGCAAGTATCACCTTACCTCAGTGCCTCAGAAAATTTCCATGTCCATAAATTCCAACAATTTTGACAAACCTGAAAGTCATGAAGGTTATGTAAAGGAGTTTCTTATCTGAGTTTTGATCAAAACCACATATCATAAATGTGCATAATGCTATTTCCAGCTCAGTGCCTTCAAAGCCAAAACTCCCCCATCACCAAGCTGTCAGAAAAAAATTGGGCATTGATTATTTGCTAAAAGTCATTCTTTGTTGTCTGTATGGAGCCACTTTGGTTCAAACTAATCCTACCTCTAACCCTGTGGAGTGAGCAAGCCTCACTGTTCACTAGCACTCACGTGTGATTGACCTCAAATGAAGTGTGGAGACACAAAACCAACTCTAACAGGACCGTGGTGTGGACACACCCATCTTCTCCGCTGCAGCATTTGCAGAGTGAAGTAGAGAGGCAGAGCTGGCAAGGCATTTTTTTCTTTGAAACTTTACTTTCCTTCTCTGAGGAAGACAGATGACATGAAAAAGCATCCCTGATACAATCATGCTGGAGCAGAAACTGATGGTATTTCCGCACTCTGTGCTGGAGTTTGGTGCAGTCACACACACAACTGAGACAATCTAAAAGATCTGACCACTGCAAGTGAGATAATCCTTTGAACATGTACATCAATCCTTTGAACTGCACATGTAGAAACCTGTGGTCTTTGCCACTGCTTACATTTAACCAGCATCAGTATCACATCCTTACAGGAGCTGTATTCTTGTTGAAGCTTAAGATAAAAGTGCCAGAAACCAGAGACATCCTTTCAGTGTATAGATGAAGAAAAGACAGTAGCAAGGCAGTACGAGCTTGCAGGTGACTTTGCTTCATGAAATTCTACAGCCTTGTCAAAAGTAAAATTGTTGTAATGCCGAATGTCTCTACTTTTTATTTGCTATGGTATGAAAAAGGAAAGAATCTTTTCCTCCATGTAATTTTAGTTTCTTTCAAGAGGTTCTGGTTCATTGTCTTTGTTAGCCAAATTTCAGACTTCTTTCAAAGCGAGATTTTTAATCTTTATTTGAGAGAGGAAGGAAGATAGAATTTATCTGCTGCAACACATCAGGGTTCTTTTCTGAACAAGAGCATCAGAACATCATACTAATATCTCTTTACTCAGCAAGTTGACTTTGGGATGAGTTTTGAATGCTTTCTGTTTGCTATCAGTCATAGATTTAGTCAAGACGATAAATCCTCACAAAATAAACATTATCACTTGCAACATTGATGGATATTTATTTATCAGTAAAAGGAACATTGCGCTTTTATATATGCAGATTAGCTCCTAAATAATAAACAATTTCCCAGCTATGCGGCTAAAACTGGTTGATCAGAAATAGTTTTATGTGTTTGAGTGAGTTGACCTTCATCTATTGATCAAGGGTAGTTGGCAAGATCTTAAGTAATAACATTCTTGGCTTCACACATCACTTTCATATTGATAGGGTGGAATTGTTTCTGAGTCCAATACTTATCTGCTGGTGAAATATGGGAACATATGAGTCTAGTCAGTCACACCCAAAATATTGTGGAAGCTAGAAGCAACATATGTACTTCCTTGAATTTCTCCCACTGGTATGGAGCTTTTGGAAATGCAGCGACTCTTTGGAGAGGCGCTTGCTCAGTATCTATCTAGTGTGTGGCATCTCCTGTTACAATCTGGAAATTGCTTAAACCGTTGAGGAAAATCAGCTGGTTGAGTGACAACACAAAACAAAATGAGTGCCCCAGCTAAAGCTTCATTTCCAAGCCTTTAAAAATGTCTCTGTTAACTCTACAAAGGCAAAATGAACTCATCTTCTTAAATGCCTTAAAAAGAAGGAAATAGGACCACTCTTCTCTTGGGGTGCAAATGTATCCTGCTAACAAGGGTTAGTCATCTTCTGTCACCTTCATCCTCAAACAGACTGTTCTATTGAGTGGTTTCTGTGCATTGCTGGGGAATAAACAAGCCCTCAGCATCCCACCTGGCACTCATGCTGGGTAGTGGAAGAGAAAGAATTGCTCACGTCGAGTCAACTTCTTACCCCTTCCTGTCTTAGCAGAACATCACCCTCCTTTTTTTAAATTATATAGAAAATATTTTTTTTATTTGTTCCGAGCTCTCACTGAATACAAATCAGGGTAAATAGCTCTGCAATGGCTCTACAGCTAAGAGCTATTATCTATGTGTTTTGATCAGTTTTAACAGCAATGGTCTATAGACCTCAATTTTCTGTTCTGAAGTGCTAAAACTTATGAAAATAAACTCCAAGGCTTAGTAAGCATCCTTTAATCAAATAAAATTGTCAGTATGAATCTACCTATGCTAGCATAACCTTATAAAAAATGTTTGATAGTAGCTTTCTGCACTGTGAAATCTAAAACTCCAGTACACTACAAATTTTGCAGGATAAATTTGATACGTCAGTGGTGTTTTGTGGGTTTTTTCCTTATTTACACCCTTTTTCTTCTTTTCTGTCTGTTTTACAATGTTTTCTCATCCTTCTCTGTGTAATCCTCACAATTTTAATTATCTGTGTGTTTTATAAAATCATGTCTAATTAGAAAATTTTAAATTCCTCATTACAGCACATTTTCATGCAGAACTTGAAATAGGAATGATTATGAACTGTTTTAATAAGCACCAGCTTTGCACTCTTTAAAAGATTGGAATTGTTGTTTATATCTGTATGCACATTAGTTTACCTCAAGAAGTGCTAGATTACATTAATTATCTTTGCATCTGCAACAGAGAACATCAATGATCGAGGCTAACCTCATTCCTCTGAATTTTTGAAAAGTTTGTTTGTTTGTTTTTGTTTTTTTTTTTGGCAATGTGTATTTGCCATACAGGGAAATTTAAAAGGGATTCTTTAAATTTTAAAGAAATTTAAAAGTGCTGCAGACTAATTGTAAATACCTTTACCTTTCTATGAGGTGGGTGAAAAACTCTGATTTTGCAACTAGCTGTACTTTTATAACACTTCAGTCCTGATTTGTCTCAAAGGCAGGCAGATTTATTGCAGCAGTGTCCCCGTGTGGACTTCTACCAAAACAAATGTGACCAACTGAATTTTGGCTCCGGTATTGATGCAAACAAATCCTTACTAAGCAAAATACAAATAAATGGTCTAAATACTTTTTAATCAAAGTGATTTAAGGAGGAATTTAGAGAAAATAACTGTCAGCCAGTATCTGGAATTAGCCTTCTGGAACTTCTGCTCAGTCCCTGCCTTCTTAGTTCAGACTGTACAAATCCCTGTAGCTGCTGTTATCAGAGGTAGCAAGTCTCTTATGTACACAGACCAGGCATCCCAGCTAACCTAAGGACATGGTTTTCATAGTCCTCTAAGACTGGCCAAGTGCACAGAAGAATTCAATATTAAGTGGTCAAAGTCCAGCTCCTTAGCACATGGTGTAAGTCTATAAACAGACTCAAGATAAAAGCAAAAAAATTTGCTTTACGGCTCATGAGAATTAGCACATCTTTTCAGCTCCTTCTAGCCTATGGCCAGAAACACAGGTACTGCTATATCAAGCTGTCAAAATATTTTTCTCTTCTCTGGTTGGGCATTTTCATGGCAAAATTTTTATATTGCAGATTGAACCAGTACTGATCATCCCCTTGAAACCAATGGGATAAATTACAAAGGAACTTGCTGCTTATAGGATCCAAGAATACAGCAATCTAAACCCTAGCTAGAACTGAAGAACTTATTTAAATCATTTTGCTGTATTTGCTTTTTTGTGAAAGTCTGCATTCAGACTGTAATTCCACAATTATTTGAATAACATTTATTTGTTATTCAAAGCAATTTAATGAATAATTCTGTAATAATTTGTCTCAGCGTATTGTGAATATTCAGGATTTGAAACATGAACTGTGATTGCTCTCCTAAATCAAATGCTGTTTTATTATTCCTTCAGTGAACGACAGTCTTAGAATCAAGTGAATGACTGTGGGAAAAAGAAAGGGAAAGAAGAGACTTAAACTTGAATATTATCCAGAATTTGCATAAATTAACTCTTATGGTGGGCACTCCTGCCATGACAAAAGCTTCTCATGTTTATGAGAAGCAAGCATAAATGGCAGGCATATTGTTAAAATGCATTTGCTCAGCAATGGTGCATGCAACCTGGAATTCTACTGTTTGTTTATTTATTAGCTAAGGCCTAAAATTTGGTGGGAAACAAAAAGGAGAAATGACAAGTAACAGGTCTGAGGAGGCATTTAAAAAAACATTATTGAAAAGGAATCATCTGTACAGTTAAAATCAGTTTAGATATTTCCCTCAGGCTCTGGAAAAGATTACAACATTGCATTCAGCAATTTCAGTGATTTATGCAAATGTAAACATATACACATTCAAAATGCAATGACCTCAGAGGCAGAGGTTCCTGTTTGGAGGCTGATTTTTACCTCCTGTTTGTTAAATTTCTAATTCCTGCATGCTTCTGCAGCAAGCCTTCCACTATTTTCTGGATGACTGAGAACTAAAGCTTGGCTGATCTCTCTTGAGTTTGGCCTGTGAGCTGTGATGTACTGATGCTTGAGGGTGCAGCTGACACCACTGCAATCCCAGAGGCAGAGGTGCTTCTGTGGGTGGGCACCGGGCTCAGACGAGCCCTCTGCCCTGGGGAGGAAACAAACTGCATCTGTTTGTCCTTGAACATTCCTGGGCTGCACCAAAAGAGGCACAACCTGGTGGTTTAACTCTGGCTGGATGCCAGGTACCCACCAAAGGTGTTCTGTCACTCCCCTCCTCAGCTGGAGAGGTGAGAGAAAATACAACAAAAGGCCCATGAGTTGAGGTAAGGGCAGGGAGGGATCACTCACTGTTTACTGTCATGGGCAAAACAGACTTGACTTGGGGAAATGAATAGAACTCATTATGAATCAAAATCAAAACGGGACAATGAGAATTGAAACACACCTTAAAAACACCTGCACATGATCCTCACATCGAGGGAGATTATCAACCTCGTATATTCTGCCTTTGCAAGATTCCACTTGGAGTACTCTGTCCAGCTCTGGGGCAGCCAACATAAGAAGGATGTGGACCTGTTGGAGCTAGTTCAGAGAAGGGCCATGAAGATGATCAGAGGGATGGACCACCTCTCTTTTCAGGACAGAGTTGGGGCTCTTCAGTCTGGAGAAGAGGCTCTGGGGAGATCTTCTAGTCCCTAAAGGGGCTATTAGACAAATGGAAAGGGACATTTACAAGAGCATGTAGTGATAGGACAAGAGGAAATGGCTTTAAACAGGCAGAGGGTAGGTTTAGATTAGATATTAGGAAAAAATTCTTTCCTGTGAGGGTCTTGAATACACACGGAGGGGAGGTGAGCGGGGGTGGTGGGTTAGAGGAGATTATGGTTGTCAGGACTTCTCTGGAAGCCTATGAGACCAGAGTTGTGCAAAATGTGCTGCAGACTGGATGTGGCCCAGGACTTTTGCACACAAAGCTTCATATGCTTTCAGAGCATATTAAGGCAAACAGCCTTCTCACAGTTTAGATGTGATTTACGGTCAAAATGATGAGAGCCACAGAAAAGGTATGACCAGGTAGCAAGTCCCTGCAGCAAACCAGTGACTCTGGGACTGCTGAGGACACAGAGGCTGAAGGAACATCTCTGACAGCCTTTAAAATGTGTTACATGATGGTGCTTGTGACCCTGCCTTTGCCCAAGGCTATGCTATAGCTGCTAGAATTTCAAATCTCTTTCAGTGAGTGGTATCTGGGCAAAGAAAAGAAATAAATAGGTTTGGACATTATACATTTTCCATTTGAGGAAAGTTAACTTTCCCTCAACTTTTTTTCCCCCATGATTTATTTTCCTTTCTAATATTTGAAAGCCTTATTTTTTCACATTTAAAAAGTCATGTGATTACTGGTATCTCAGGTTATCCCAATGGCTTAAAATGGCTTCATCTGTTAAGGATGGAGACTACCACTTTGTCATCAAAGCCTGATAATATTAAAATATTTCAATTTTTCACACACAAAAAAATGGGCATCCACATTTTCTGAGCATATTTTATTAAGAGCAAAACACCGACTTTGAAATTGAAGGTCGAAGTTTTTCTATTAAAAGCCAGAAGAATGACATAACCAACATGATGCTAGCACAGCATATCTTGTACCATGCTCTGATTTAATCCTGTTCCTTTTGTCCACACCTTTGGGTTTTGTTACATTAAGTGCTCTTGTTAGATGTGTGTGGAGAAGGGGGCAGGAGGCTTGAAGGAGTAGTTTTTTCATTTTAACAATAATATCCTTCTTCCATAAAAGATATGAAGCAGAAGACTGAACAGAAAATCTAGCTATTTTATTGCCCCAAGGCATTATTCATTTTCCTGACACATTATGTTTTTAATTAAAATTGCACATGAGTTAATTAAAATGTTCATTCAGCTTTTTTTTTTTTTTTTCCTTGCATGGGTGCCTTGTTACTCTCCTAGCATTTTAGTAGAAGGCCGTTACATTTCAACAAAATGCTGGCTTTATCAGCTCAGACTTCTACTGACAGACTGTCATGTTTGCTACACCTTTTTATCTCAGATGTTCTAATTTTTTTAAGTACCTTCTCTACTCTGAGGGCTGTTTGGTTGCTTTATTATTATTATTATTATTATTTATTATTTATTATTTATTATTTATTATTTATTATTTATTATTTATTATTATACCAGCATCTTCTACCAGTAGTTTGAGCTCAGGTTTATTAAGGAGACATTGTCAGGAATGGGCAGGAAGGTGAACCAGAACTGGTGAGCACTGTCAAAACTCACTCTTGTGGAACCTGCTCAGATTAATCTGCAATACAAGTGCACTGCAATACCAGTGCACAGTACCTTGGGAGCAACGCTGCAGAAAAGGAGCATTCAGAGAAAGTAATCATCTGAATCCTGCAGACACCCTACTTTTACTGATGTATGTGGAATCCTTCAGATTTATGGATTACAGGATTTTGATCACTGGTTTGGATAGAAGAAATTCTAGAAGATAGACACACACTTTTGTCTATCTTGTCTAGTCTTAAGCTCTATTTTTAAAAGGTATAGCAGGACTTAAACAGTTTCAGAAAGTGTTTCTTTTTTGCTGAAAACGTGGTATATTAGGAAGGGCAGGAGAGATTTCTTAGACTGTGGACTAGCAAAAGCTGCTTTTCTCAGCTTTCAAGGAATCTGTTTCTACACTTAAAATTCCTAAGTTATAGTGGAAGTCTGTCCTGCTTCCTTTGTGCTGGCTACACAGCATGTTGAAATGCAGTTATTTCCCCCAACCAGATTCACCAGTGCTGACTTTGGGAACAGAGCCAGTGTAGGAAGAGTTCTCTGTCCCAGGTGTCAACCAGCTCCTAGAAAGGAACAGATTTCACAGATGGATCATCTCTGCTTTCCACAGAGGTTGTAAACATACAGGGTGCACTTGTTAAATTGACCCTTATTGAGTGTCACAAGTCACAAAGGCCAATAAAGCATAGCCAGGGTGAAAGGTAGAAAGCATGTCAAATAAATGTTTTCTGAAGAGGTGTACAGCAAGCTGTTGTGCCTTTGGTGAAGTCTTCAAAGCCTGCAGAAACACATCGATGTTTGTAACCAACATCTTGTGTCCTGGCTGCTGCAGTGGCAGGTGCCTGGACAAAGCAGAGCTTTTGAGCAAAGATTTCTGCTGTGTGGGAGTGCCACACACACCTTCTAACAGCAACACTGAAGCCAAGTTTGAAAATCAGACCTCCAAGCAACAGCTCCCATAACTCAAATAGAGAAAGAGGGATGGGCTGAGGGGTTCAAACTTTGGGCTCAGCTAATATGCATTAGTGCCATTTGCTTTTTTCACACAGCATGAGTTAAGGACAGGCTGTCAGCTGTAACTTTGAGCTTCCTGGATGCTGTCAGCTCTTTTCACAACCTTCATATTACTGAAGTGGAGCTTTTTACATTTTATTCTTTGACTTCTTGTTGTATCTTCATGAGAATAATGTGATTTCGGGGGAAGTGTTGAAAGGTTTGAATGTGGTAACTAAACATTTACAAAAGATCTTTAGCCTGAAATATGTAAATATATTTCTCTCAATGGTTCAGATAGCAGTGTTTAATTTTGCAGAAAGATTGCAAAGTTTTTTTTAATTTTTTATACTGAATTTATGCTCTGATGAAAAGCCTTTCAATTCAGGAAGTAGAAGAAATTATTTATTTTTAAAATTCTCTTAATATGGCATCTTAGATATCTTGCAAAGGGTGTGAAAGATAAGGTTACCAGTCAGGAATAATGTTTTACAACATCATTACCCTGATAGCACCCAAAGCAGCTTTCTTCGAATCATTTCATTTGGTATATATCTATATTTTGATTCAAATAATACCCTCCTTGGTTATACTAATATTGCTGTGTGAGGTTTACTTAGGCATCAAGAACAACTTCACTGAAACTCAGCAAATAAACCCTATTGCTTTCTAAAAGGTCCTTTAGTTGATATTTTTTGTTGTAAGACTATACTCAGTTCACAGCTTATTAAAAATTTGCTCCTTTATTACTTTATATTATCTACAAATTGAGTAGAAAAAAACCCAAAAGGCACAGACATGAGAAACCTTGAATACTCTCTGGAGTTCTGGGCCCCATAATTTAAGAAGGATGTAAACGTTCTTGGATGAGCCCAGAGGAGGTCACCCAAGCTGGTGTGAGGGTTGAAGGGCTGTGAGGAGCAACTGAGACTTTGGGTTTGTCTGATTTGGAGGATAAAAGGAGGCTGAGGGGTGGCTCTCTCCAGCTTCCTGAGGAGACAAAGTGAAGAGCAGGGTGTGGATCTCTTTTTTCAGTGAGAGAACACATGGGAATGGTTCAAGGCTGCCTACGGGGAGGGTCAGACTGGACACTGGAAGCATTACTTTAGTGAGAGGGTGGTCAGACATTGGAATAGGCTTCCTAGGGAGGTGGTCAATGCCCCAAGCCTATCTTCATGGCATTTCCATTTTCTACTACTTTCTGACTTGTGCAGTAGAGTTTTTTGTTTTCTTTCAAGGAGGCGCTGCTTTAATGAAGGTGCATGTCAGCCACCGCTGCTCCTTTCAAAGGTCATCCAGCTGAACAGTGGCAGTGCAATGCTTGACAAATATTTATGGAGATATGTGGCATTCCAGTGTTTTAGAGGAATCACAAAGCTGCTGTATTTAAGACTTCTTTGCATCCTAGCATAGTAACAGTGCATATGTTGAATTACTAAGTCAATGACATGTTTGCATCCAGTGCTCTGCAGGACAGGACGTCAAATCAAGGGTTGTTTTCTGTGCAGTACCAATTACAGCTGTAATATTTGGGCTTGATCTTCCATGATTTTACTGCTAAAGATATCCTTAAGTATCCTTGCATGATCCATCTCTATTTCCTACTTTTACTGCAGTCTTGTGGTCCTAGTAAACCCCTAGCCCATCACAGACCAAGTGCCTGTCCCTGCCATAGACAACTGTGTGAAATTCTTACAAATTTGTGTCAGTAAAATTCAAACATTTTGTTAAGTTGCATTATTTTTTACCAAATTGTTCATTTAGGAATATTAAAATGCTTTAAAGGTATACTGGAACAAACCAAAGTGTTCTTCTTCATCATTTTTAAACACAAATTTGAGTTTGTGGGTTTGTAATAATTAGTTCTTGGTTTAAAATTTTGTTTAACACCAGTGGAAACAAAGGTTTTATCCCACAATTTTTGTAATAGTTCATCATGCTGACAACATTTCAAAAACACTGGTTTTGAAATGGCCTGGAACATTTTTCCAACATTTTAAAAGGACTCTAAAATATTAAAAAAAAAAAAAAAATCCTTTTTATCCTTATTTTTACACCCTGTAATCTGTGTACCTTGAACTTCCCACACAGCATCAACCTTTTGTGCTTTCATGTAGGAAAAGTCAACATTTAATCATAAAAGGGTTTGAGAGTCTATATTAAGAATACAATCTAACTTAGTAGCTGCTGTTTGAGATCCTGCACGCTATGAATTTCATACAGTAGAAATTAAAATCTGGTATAATTTCATGACCCATATCACCTTCCTTCTCACAGATTCCAACAGTGTGAAGTTATTTCCATAAAGAAATGTGGGGATATTGTAGGAAGCAAACTGGATTTACCAACAGTTCAAAGCTGTGGTGAATATTACGTTTAAAGCCAACTTCTCTTATTATAGATACGTTTAACACTTCCTGAAAATTCCCTTCAAAAAAGTAACAGTAATTTTCATCAGCTCTGGGAAAAGAGTCATCAAGTATCTCCAGGTGTAATGTATTTTTAGTAGAACCACCCAAACTGTTAGCCACAGTTGTGAACTCTGCTGAGGAAGTCTCTCGGCGCTGCGGTGGCAAGCTATCTGCCCACAGGCAGTTTAAGTGCTCCAGATAGAGGTGCAAGACCTTAAAAAAAAATCTAAAGCCATGCCATAAACAGGAAGCATTTTTAAAAATCATTTTTCCCAGTTTGGAAAAGGATGGAATAATAGAAAGAGAAACAAACTGTTCTGAGAAAGGAGCAGCCTGAGGAGACTGGCTTTGCTGCAGGTCATTGGTCTTCCCCTGCTCTACCTCTCATTTTCTCCCGCAGGCTCTTACCTAATTCTGGCCCTGCAGAAGCCCCTTGGCTTTTCTCTACTCATGCTCAGTCTCCCTCACTCCTTTTATGCTTTCCTAGCAATTCCCAGGAAATTATTTCCAATAATCACCTAATTTCTTGCATGAAGCAGCACAGGACGCCCCAAGACTCCCATCATCTTGCATGACCACTTTCAGCCTGCTCAGACTTGTAAAGTCCTGCTGCTCTCTGCCCTTGTAGACACAGAGGTTAACAGAGACTAAGCAGCTTTTCTTAACTCCAGCCATTTAACTCCTGAGACTGGGAAAAGAGGATTTCTAAGAAGGATATTAACAGCCCTCCCACATTTTCCCCCATGAAGGGGCAGATCTGAGATGAGAAGAAACTCCAGACTGGCCCCAAAAGCTGAGCTCTGTCAGATCAGATTCCTTTTAGAGAAAGTTTCCTTACCTAGAAATATAGGAGAACAAGCAAGAAAACAAACAAAACTGCAGCCACCTTGGACACATTTCCTGCATGCTCACAGATCATCCTGCCTAAGCACAGCAGTCCTGACGGCCCCTGGCCAGGCCAAGGCAACACCATCCAGACCTCCTGGAAATGCAGCAGGTGGTAACCTCTGCAAGGGAGATAAAGACTTGGAAATGGCAGTGATTTGTACCCTACGGAGATAACACAGACTCACTGCTAAGAATGTATTTGGGTTTTTTCTCTATTTGTTCACTCAGCTTGAGTAAAGCCATTTGGGGGGCTTTTTGTTTGCTTTTTTCTTTTTGTTGCTTTCATGCATCTATATAATTCAAAACTAAAGCCTTGCTAGGAATGAAAATACAGACCTGAAAGCACTTTTTTTTTTTTTTTTTCCATGCACAGAGAGATGGATCCACTGTGCAGACTTGCAGCTATTTCTACCTATATGAAGGTGCAGCAGGAGGAAAGGAGAGCTGTCACCCCCTAAACTCTCAAGCTGTCAGTAAAAAAGGGTTTGCTTCTATACTCAGAGAATTTGGGGGATTTATGTACGTATTTTTAGCTTTTAAGTTCTCAATAAATGTGGATGGTCTCAGACAAGTAGAGAAATAAGACAATAAAATATCTGTTTTGCTGTTCTAAATTTCACTATGTATAGTTTTAAGGCCTTGCTGCATTTCTTACTCCCATTTATTCCCCCACTCTCCTCAGTAGGTGTGGATAGCAGGTTTACTCACTGACTTGCCAGTTGTATATGTTCAAGAGCTCTAACTCAATGACATCACTTATTAGGGAGATAAATGAGGGCAATTAAGCATCATGGCCATAACTGGTGAAACTTTCTGCAATGAGAGCATTATTAAAATGACAGAGTGCTTGTCTGTGCCTGCCCAAGGTATATGATTCAGCCTCTCTCCTTTGCCTGGTAAAGTGACCCCAGCAGCACATCTCACATGCATTGTTTCTACAGGGCTATGTATCACCTCTCGTGTAAACTGGCAATGTATATTGATTGATGGCCATTTCATTTTTAAGAGCCATCTTCTTCTGTGTTATTTAGAGTTAAACAGGACAGCTGATAAACATTACAATTTTGTTCATGTTTGTTAAACTACTCACTTAAATAACCTCCTCAGATGCTGATAAATGGCACCTTTGGAAAGAATGGCTGTTACTTTTTTGCATAATATACTGGTGTTTAAGGCTTTTTATAGTATGTCATACACACAGCCTTGCTCTGTCATTCAAAACCCAAATGGCATTTTATTAAAATGTTTCTTTTTAATCCTGTTTGGCTAATGTTCCCAACAATTTATAATACTGGATTTGAGCAAAGGAGGGAAATTGCCATGAGGAGTGGAAAGTCCATTTTGAAAAAAACAGAAACTAGGTTTCAAGTTAGAGCTTGTTTCCCTTAAAAATCAGGTTCTCTGTTTTGGGCAGAAATGTGGCTATAAAGATCTAGAAAAATAAGAGCATTGCAGGGAAAAGAAACAAGTAGGAGTAATACATGGAGAGAGGTAAAGATGGTCAAATATTGTCTGAAGAAGTAAGAAAAAAAAAACAGAGAGAGAGGAAAAAACCTAAATATAAAACAATCATGATGCAATGAGAAAACACAAACTACACAGGGTGCTCCAAGTAGCACCTGGATACAGGACTAAGCTATAGGAAAGCATCCTTACCAGTCTGGGGCATCCCTAACTCTCCTCCCTTCCTGCAGGAGGGATGTGATCTGCATCCTCATGCTAGAAAAACTCCACCATCTCTCAGGGGAAATGATCCCAGCATGGGAGCCCTGCAGGCTTTCTTGGGAGCCCTGCAGACACTCTGTGCATGTATGGAACACACACATGCAGATGCAGCAGCTGTGATGGCAGATCCTTGCCCTTTTTAAATGTCATAAAGTAAATGTATTGCACAGGCTGTGATGTGGCTGGCAAGAAAGTGGAGATGATGTCCCTCTACTCTTGGATCGAAATGCTTCATTTTATAGAGCACATGATTTACCTGTGGTTTGTATCCTAGCACACACTGCCCAGAGCACAGTGCCCAGAAGCCAGGCACTGTTTCCAGCACAGCTCCATCGCCAGGAACATCAGGGAGGGTGGAATGGGAGCCAGGAGCAGTGGGGTAGTGCAAGCTGAGGCCAGCTGCACCCTGGCCCCCAAGAGCTGCCTGGGAGAGGAAACTTAAAGCAAAGCATCACTTCTGAGGACTCTCTTCCAGGTGTGTGAAGAGGGATATAACCCTGGGGTCAAAAAACAGAGAAGAAAAAGAGGCAAATCGAGGCTGGGTTTGAAAACCAACATGTACCTATCTTGGAAGGGTTTTGCAAACAAGTTTTGTTTGATATGTTAAACAGAATTTAGAGCAGCAGTCTTCTTCCTCTGAATTGTTGCTGTTTTCTAGATGTTAGGAGACTTTGAGTGCATTTATTGCCATTCTTTGCTTCCCTGCCAAATCTGCTATAGAGGCAAGTCTATGGAATTAAGGTGCAGAGAAAGATGGAAATTAATTAATAATTTATCCTTTAGGCTGATCTTTAAATGACATTTCACAGAATTGAAAGGTGTCAAGAGTTAAGGAGAAACATACAAAGGGATTCTAGGGAGAGGAGGTGTGTTCAGACTGTGACAGAAGGCACAGAGGGCAATGGGACAGGGGCAGCTAAGGTGTGTGAAATAAAGAATGTATTTTTATGTGCTCAAGAATGTACCTAAATTATGAGAAGGATAATGGTAAAACAGACACAAAGTTCAGAAGCACCATAAGGAATATAAGAATATCCATGCCACATCAGACCACCTGTTCATCTAGTTGGCCTCTTACATGTCACAGCAAGGTTTAAAAATGCATATTTAAGCCATCTCCTGCACTGGAAATAACATGCTAGCCAAAATGAGCAGGCAGTCAGTGTAGCTCCTTCTTTAAGATAGTAGTGCTCATACTGTTAGAAAATAATTTATTCTAATGTAATGTGACTGAAAGCTCTCAATAGGCACAGAAATGTTTAATACTTTTGCTTAATCCTGCTGATTTTTTGCTTTGCAATATCTATGAAAGGCGTTACATTAGTTAATAAGGAGTTACATAAAGACAACATTAAACTTTGATCACTGTTAAACTATCTGCAATTCAGGTTCATTTCTTGCTCCCATTTTATACTTTTGAGGAAAAGTATATCAATAAATATTTTTTTAAAGACTGGACCAAATGGGTTTGTGGGGAAAAGGTTGCTTCTCTAACCTCCACTTTTTGCTTACCACCCCCACAGTCATCTTTCTCCTCAATGAGCCAGAACCTCTTTGCTGTCCATGGTCAACAGTTTTCTTTGCTTTTGACTTCAGCCAAATAACAAAGCCAACTCAACACTTACATTTCTTGACAGGAGAAAACCAAGAGGCTAGTGGTTGTTGCCACTGTTATTTCATTGAGGGTGCTATCCATATTTACCATATGGTTCCATAAAAATGTAGAATCCCATAATATGCATCTTTATTGTTTCCTACATGAGATGATACACTGGAAACAAAATATATTCTTCAATGACAGCAAATATACATGTTCTGTTTCCCCAAATCTAACTGTGTTTTTTGAAACAGCCTCTGTCATGCAATGAAATCAGTATACTTGTGTCATAGATTAACAGAATAACAAAGAAAATCTGTTTATTCAGAAGTAGAGCATATATATTGTTTTAAGTTTGTAAGAAAGTTGTCACCTGTTTACTTCTACCACACCTTTAACCTTGGATGATGCCTCTTATGTCTCACTTGACCTGCACTATAGATGAGCTCCTGCTCCCCAAAGACTGATGAAATTTCAACTCTCACCTGTTAAAAAAATTAGCTATATAGATGCTAAAGGATAGATACTACATTAAGTGCCCAGCTTTAAAAAGGCACAAAATATAATGGAACATGTTCTCATAAAGACATCCTTCAGCTGAAGGTTTTATTCTTATTGTTAGGAAAGGAAAAAAAAAATTGGATTATTCTCTTTCAGAAACAGGTTGATAATGCAGGCCCAGAATAGGATGATCTCACAACAAATTATATCACAGGTTATTTCATAGGGAGTTTATTCAATAATAAAATATAATATGTTAGTACCAAGCCATCACTTTATCACATACATTTCTCTATGCAGAAAGAATTCACTCTGTGCATTTAAAATTTGTCCTGCACAGTGAATAGATTTTCATTAAAATATTTAAAATAAATCTTATATTTTCTCAGGAGCAATGAGGAGACGTGGGTGTCACATTTTGCATTTCACCTCCATCCTTTTGCATTTTGATGTAAGGCAGCAGAATGCCTGCTACTATTTAATTAAACAGGAATCTGGATTAACTCCAGCTGTGGGCCGCGTAATCAGGCCTTGTGAGTGTGTTCAAAAAGGGGTGTTTTCCCTGGCTCATATTTCATTCCTGTATGGAAATCTGCTCTCACTCAAACCTGTCCACATGCTGCAGTAAATGATTTTCCCTCCCTTCTGAATCATATGCTTAGGCACCCCCCACTACAATTCTTTGAAAAGAAACAAAAAGGCACAAACAGCTTGACTGGTCCACTTAGACTGACTACTATTTAATGATGAAAGGCTTTGCTTGTTCATGTATAAATCTACCATTTATTCAAGTTTATACCGTAATGACTGTAAGATCTATTAAATTGTTTTGTGCAGATTTATGTTATTCTCTCCAGATGATGACAATTTAAATGCTGTTGCCAATGGCTTAAAATGAGCTCAATTCTCAGAAGTGAATTTACCTTTCCTTGAACATGCATGTCACCATCATGGATGACAAACACACTTTTCTGATTTTTTTCTACTTTTGCTACCATTCAAAATGATAAATCATACATAAAATAAACATGGTAAGTCTGGCTGAAACGACAAATTTTTTATTTTTTGTCCTAATAGAGGAAAATTATCCCAAACCCAGATACATATTTTTTGGAGAGTCTACCCCATCCATGAACATCAATGTGTTCAAGTCTGAGTATAAATTAGCAACAGTGAAAATGTGTGTATAAATTCATGAACTGGCACATCCATGAGAGTTTGTGATCACATTTTATTTTCAATAGTCTTTTCTGAGTATGCACTTTGCCTCTTTAGATGTCATCATTGATCTGTGGTGGTGCTTTTGACAGAGTATATCTCAACCAATGTAAGAGACAATTGTCAAATAGATGTTGCTCATTGTTCATTTCCATAGGCTGGACATCTTTTTGTGGTAATTTGATATGGCAAGTTTTCTCAAGCTATCAGCAGAGATTCAGACTACAGATGATAATGAAAACTAAATCAGAGTTCATCATGCATAAAAGATTCTGAAACTTTGAATTTTTTAAATTTTGTAGCTTGTGTGGAGGTTACAGATGGATAAACTCAAAAACGTTTGGCATTACCACAATATTAGATTTGCTGGCCAAACATCACCTGCCAAAACAAACTAGAAATAAATGGCTCTCCATTTTCAGCAGAACAGAGCCATTTTCCCTCCCTTTTTTATTTCTATTTTAGTCTTTCTTCCAATCCACCAGCATGAAAAGACTGTTGAATGTAATTCTGGAAAATACATCCAAATATTTTAGACTTTCTGATAAATTTCCTCAAGGAGATTGGAAGTGGCAATTTTTATCACTACAGATTACATATTTGACTTACACAGGGTCTTACAGGGATATACAATTGCATGTGGCAGGATGTTTCTTTGTCTGCCATACAGTCCCATAGTCAGTCTCTTGGGAAAGTGAAGTTTTAGATCTCACTTTCTTACTTTCTTTCTGTTCGTAGGGTTTTTTTAATTGAAGAAGCAAAATTAGTCTACATTTTCTTTTTTGTCTTCAGAATATTATCTAATTTATTATCTAATGGTGTTCTTCACTGCTTTTCCACCTACCCTCCATGCTAGTCCTTACAAAAAAGCTAGTATTGCAGTACTTGTCTCTATAATATTTCTTGTCAAGACAGTGGGTGAGGAAGTTTTAATGTCAGTCCTAGACTCTTCTCCGATGAGATTCTAATTAAGATGCCAGTATAGAGAAAATTAGAAAATCACAGCAGTTTAAAGCTTAACCTACAAGGAAGCTTGAGCAGATATGAATAACACTATTTCTGAAGGATGGCATGAGGGCAGTTGCAGGCGCTAATGTGAAGCGATGCACGTTCAGTGCATCATCTTTCCACACTGTGAAGTGGAACAAGTCATAGTGCAAGTGTATGTTTAAGTCCTTGAGGATATACTCTTATTCTTGAAGGAAATGGTGGTGACTAAGGCAGTTTAAATGAAATCATATGGTCAAGAGTGCTCTCTGCACTTCTTATTTCTGTCTCCCATCCAGGTCATGGTGTGACTGTACCTACATCATTTCACTGTTATCAGCTCTCACCTGCCATAAACAACCAGATAAGTTTGTATGACTTCTGAATTTTTGCAGCAAACTCAGATTTATGATTACACATATATCCAGTTTCTCATTCTGGATGGAGAGCTGTTTGTCTCAGATTTTATATCATGTTCACGATTCTAATAGTCAATTGAATATATATGTAATGCAACAACTACATATATGCTTACATTCCACTCATTTGGAGATCAGGAAAGCAAACTTGAGGTGAAAAACTGCTCATACACATTTTTATGTACTATCCTTTTATGCTTCTTCTGAGTGAATAAACACTGGGACTGCTCTGTGCAGATATACTTCAGCAATAACTTGCAGCTTTAACAACATTCCAGATTTTTGCCTCCACCTCTGTTTCTAATACTGCTGTGCTTTTCAGCCTCAAAGACAGCACAAGTCAGCCAGGCAATCCCGTGACAAACTCCACTAAGGACTTCACAGTTAACAAAACAATGAATGAAACATCACTCTGGCACACAGAACAGCTTTCTGCTGTCTTCTGCCGCCTTTGAATTTTTTTTCCCCCAAGTGGAAAAGCAACTTCAAAAACAAGGTGCTGTCATTTTAGCAAAGGAGAATTGGGACTGTGAAAGGATGAAGTGTCCTTGCACAGAAAGACTGCAGCTAAAATTGTATCAATATTCCTGTTATAAACTGATAAACACAGAGCTCCGTGAGGTCAAGTTGTACATGCTTGAGCTGACATGCCAATCTGCCAGCAGTCATATGGTTCTCATATGGCGACACGCCACAGATGCCAGGAAAATGTGAGAAGTTTCTGGCTCATTTCATTTCACTCTCCTGAATGCCATGTTTGCCTGCACACACACACACACACACACACACACACACTCACACACACACACACATACACACACAGAGTAGATTTTCTGTTTTAAATAGAGCTATTGTAGCCCATGTATTCCCATTTTCTTAAAGGATTTGCAATAACTCACCCAAGCTGATTCCTGAGACTTCATAGCAAGACTTGTCTTGGAAATGAGAGCAGGTTTGTTGTTTTCTTTTTTGGTGGGTTTTTAGGTTGTTTTCTTTTTTTTTTTTCTTTTTTTTTT
>VZRH01005110.1:409491-422172 GCA_013397555.1 Urocynchramus pylzowi | reverse complement strand
TTTTTTTTTTTTTTTGCAAGCCTTGAAAACACTCCCCTAGCAATTTTTAAATGACATCAAAAGACAGAATTAGAAAAAGAGACAGACAAGATAACAACACATCATATGTGGATGAATTTTGCACTCTTATAATATATATTTAGGGAAAGGAATCTGAAAAGTTTCAGTTGTCTGAGAACATGACTTCTTCCATTCTCTAACAACATTAAAACAGCTCTTATTAATGCTTGAACAGCGGCAACAATTTCTTTCTTCAGTTCTGTTTCTTCAATGTGCATTTTTGTATCAACAATATAATGCCTCTGTCACATGGACTGACATGATAGTACATTAACAATTGTCTATATTCATATTTGTTAAATAGACCACAATTATTCATTGAGTATATAATGCACAATTTACAAATTGTTGAAATATGTATTTCCACATCAGACCATCTTTCAAGCTTTTGCAGTCTTTTGTGTCAGGTTCAATTGTCTTCAAGAGAAATTGTTTTCCTTTTCTTTCTTTTAAACTGTTACTAAAGGGAAAAGGCTGAGACAAATATAACTACACTTATTTTTAATGAAAAGGCTTTCTCTACGACTGAGAGCATACACTTCACCCTTGCCTCACCAAATCCAGATACTGTGATTTTAAATGAACTTACTTCAAAATTTTAATGCAAAAACATAAACTGGTCTTAGGCTTAAAACATGAAAGAGAAAAAATGCCCAATATGCGTGTGTGTGTGCATGTGTGTATGCACACGTGTGCACCCACACATGCAACTGTGCAAGGAGTGGTGATCACTCCATGCAGGACCAAGTTTGAAGTTAACTCACCTCTGGCACCTCACTTACCTCTGATCAGAAATCTCTCTCTTCAAGAACTTTAAAAATAGCATATTTCTGGCAGCTTCAAACACTTGAGATGAGTCTATAGGAAAGTAAATTTTTTCTTTTCTGGTATTAAGTTTTACCTTCTTAAGCTCACACTTTATAAAAGTTTGAGATAAGAATACTGAGTCAGGAGCACGCAATAACTTTCTCATGTATAAAAAAGGCAGGTTTGGTGCTATTACCCCCTAGATTTACAAAAGCAAGAACAAGAAATAACAGAGAAGTTCCCTTGCTGGGAAGATGTGTGCATTTCAAAAACAAACATTTCGATTTTTTTGGTTTTACTTCCATTTAAACATCACTTGTAAATCAAGGGAGAAAGGTCAGCTGGGACAGTAGCCTACCTTTGAGGAAAACCAAGTTTGAGTCCTTGCTTGGCCTAAAGTTTCCTGCACAATCCTGTTCCTAAGTCTTTAATTAAGGTACTGCCCCCCATCCCCTTCCCCAAACCTGTTACAGTTTTGCACTTGACCTCTAAATGTAGGGAACCAGGAATGCTTCTGATTTTGTGGGTTCAAATGAATGTTCTTTCTACACCCTGATGCTGCAGAAATACTCATATTGCTGCCTCCAGCACCCTAAGTTTCATGGAAAAGTGAGTGCAGCTGCCAGGGAAAGAGCAGAGCTGGGCTTTGGTGTTGTCCCACGTGTTGCCAACAGGGAGTCCATGACCTCAAGACAGGCCACGGCAGAGGTCAAAGAACAAACACCAATGTGTCAGCTCCTCACATGCCTCACATGGATACTCAGACAATAAAAACTGCAATTTAAGAGTTCTACAAGTCCTCACATGACTTCTATTAAGGGTCTGAAAGACAAATACTGATTGAATTAAAACTAAGCCAAACAACTTTCCCATTTAGAGAGCACTGCTGGAATACACTCCAGTGACAAATCCCTATTTTCCTTCCCTAAAATCCATGGGTTTAATATCACTTGCAAAGGACTTTATTTTTTTCCAGGGTGTTGCCTAGTTTCTTAGGCTTCAGTCAAGGTAACTGGCCCATAAAGATTGCTTTAAAAATAAGCTATTCTCAATAGACTGATGAAATTCCTGAAATATTTTGACTTTCAAGTGTCATCAAAAAACGGAGTCCTTAGTATGAGTTTGGAATTTCCTGTTCATCTTTTTTCTGAGGTCAGTAACTGTGAAAAATACCACAAACTTGGATCTACATGTATTATTATAAAGCTTATTTTTCCCAAGTGCTTTCACTCAAGGGACCCTTATCATTGCAGTAAGAATAACAAAGAAGCTGAGGAGCAGAACTCCAGTTTGTTTGTTGTTCCATAAAACACATACATTTGCACAAATGTTTTTGAATAAACATTTGTGTTTGTGCTTGCACAGCAATTAACAGATTGTAAATACCATCCAAAGTACAGCATCCACTTAGACTTATTGTATATAGAGCCCCTGCTTGGATTTTGGAACATAGACATGAGTCCTGACTGGATTTCACTTTCCTTTTTTTTAGATGTCAGTGTAGATAAAGGACTTCTTAAGTGGAGTAAGTCTGATTTAACTCAAGGTACTTGCTCTTGAGATTATATTAATGGAATCAAGACAGCAGCAGTTGATTTCAGCATTGTAGACATTGTATATTGTGTATATTCTGTCAATACTATGAGCTCCTTGCCATGATCAGAACAGTTTCTGTCCCCAAACAAATTAAAGCATTAGAACATAATTTGGATGACAACAACCACTGTACATGTAGCTCTATCTTAATACTCGAATCATACTTTTTTTTTTAAACTTAATTTGTCAAGTTCCTAACTATCACTTAGAACTTGCTGACAAGGAACCTGATAACACATCATATCAAATTCCATTTTACAACTGTTTCCTTGGAAACACAGGCATAAAAATGGGCCATGCACAATGGAATGAAATCAAACAAATTAAAATTAACCTTAAAGAATTCCCACAAATCACAAACTCTTTGCATTGTTAAAATTCATGCAAAACCAGGGATAATGATTCTTACAATAAGAGCATCATTAGTCCCACATTTCCACAGACTTCACTTGCTTTGGCCCTGATCCATCAAATCACTTTAGCATGGAGGAAACTTCAAATGCATCAGGTATCCCTCTCAACAGAATGAGTCATGTGGTTAAGGTTATTCATGTGCTTAAGAACTGCACAAGAGGTGGCTTTGTCTCCAGAGGCTCACTAGGTGTTAGTGAGAGCACACACACACACGTGTATATATATATATATATATGTGTGTGTGTATGTATGTATATATATATATATATATATGCACTCTGCAGGCTATGTACACATCTTTGGAAGTCATGCACAGGAGTGAAAATAATATATAAAACACTCAAGTCTTCATATACTGTATGTTGTGATTTGTGATTATTTAAAACCACGAGAAGATAACTCAATAAAGGTAGGAAGATATTAATTTTGAGCAATCTGTTTATATAGGGGTATAAATTTTATTTATTGTAAAAACTACATGCCAGTTCAAAGAAGAACAATTACCTTTTTTGTTGACTTTTGGGATTTTCTTCCATAGGTTTGAAGTGACAGAGTAAGATTATGGGTGACCTGATAAGAGAACTGCCCTAAGATTTATGGCTCCCTTCCTAAAAATACCCATTAAGTTGTTTTTTTATAATTATCAAGCACACCAACGCTTCTCCTCCTTTTTATCATAATAATTAAGATGGGTATGTAGATTCTTGTGCTTGCGTTTGAGACTTAGTGAATCAAACTTAAATGGCAGGACTATCAAAATGCAGATATTATGCTGGCAAATTTATTCTTCCCCCCAGTAAAACACAGTACCAATGACCAATGACCAGATAGCATTTTAATCCTACCACTCCTTGCACAGAAAAAGCAAAAAGCAATCTGGTCAGAAGATTTTCATTCAGAATGCCACTCTTTTATTTATTTTTTTCTTCTTTTTTTCCATCTACATTTAGGTAAAATGTCATGGATAAAAAAATAACTTGTCTTGGGGAGTTTATTTCATATTGTACATCACACCATATCTTCTGTCTTACTCCAAGTTAACTGCTATCAACAATACACTACGAACTGTTAACTAAACCTAGTTATTTTATAGTCATTTTAAGTACTTAATTAACTCTCATTCAACCTTTTTTCCCAGTAATTTTGTCTCATTAGCATAAAATGTGGAATATTTTAGTCAATTTTATAACTCATGAGATTTCAAAAACAGTTGTTTGAATTTTTTTTGGTAGTACACATCTGATTTTTCAGAGTTCAGACCCAGTTTCAGCAGTCTTTTCATATAAGTATGGATGAAACAAACTTCCATTCATCTAAAACCATGATTATCAATTTTTCCTTCAGTCTTACCTATCCTTTGCAAGTTGACACTTGAACTTCTGAGGATAAAGCTATTTCTCACTAAATATTTGCAATGTCTCCTAGCTCTCACAACATTTCCTTAACAAAAGTTAATGCATAAGAATTCATAGAATCATTTCAAAACCCCAGAATGTCTCATTTTTTTGTCTGTTTTTATGTTTACTTTCACTACAATAGCAGCTACCTGAGGGAAATCTGATTTCCAGAGCTTTAGGATAAATGATTAAAGGTGTAAAACATCTCAAATTCTCTTGAAACTGAGTTGTTTATAATATATTCCCTTATTCCCGTGTAGAGTGGTATGCTATTATATGTTCTCAAGTCTTTTTTACTGCTGTTTTCCTCTCAAGATTTCTTGCAAAATTTGTACATGGAAATGGAATACTGTATGGTCTTTATAAAAGTTAAACTTAAATCAGGTATAAATAAGATGAAGGAAATAATGAAATAAACTTTTTCTCCCTGTTGACATAAATTCAAACAGGTCAAGAAGGATGCACAGAAAAGTGTTCTTCTCCACTGCCCTCACAGTTAAATGCCACCTGAGTGTGGTTTCAGGGTTTGCTACCTAAAGGTTTAGAACAGGATTTGAAATTGTTTTAATAGAAGTCAATAAGAATTCTTGGCAGCTCTAGAGAGAATCCACACGGTGCCCCATTTCTTTATTTCATGGGATCTAATTTCATGTAAGATTTCATGGTCATTCTTGGAGATCTGCCATGAGCCAAGAGAAGGTTATGCCACTTGCACAGTATAGCAATGCATTTGTATTTGGTTACTAGTAAGTAGAAATAGCAGGCAAACTGAGGGCTCAACCCATGGATTTAATTTTAGCAGTTGCTAAAATATGGATAAAAGCTTCAATGAGGATCTTTTCACAACTGCACATGGCTATCACAGTATTGCAACAAAAGTTACTGATACTTGGAGATAATTTTGTCTTGAGAGATGTGCCAAAATCAGCATGTACATTCTTGAATATTTCTGAAAATTTTCAAAATTGAGCCCAGCTAAATTAAAGGATTGAATATGGAGCTGCCATATCCTACCAGGGACTAGAGTGGTTTTTTCTGGCATAGTGGCTTTTGGACTGTTTTTAGTTATTGTCAAATTTGATCCTACACATTTGTGCAAATAAGTAAAATGAAGTGACAGGAGGCTTTAAATGATGTTAATAGCTACAAGTTCTGTACAGCAGGTCTCTGTAAACTTCATAAGGCCTTTTGGGAAGGCCTTCCTGTTGGAAGTCCAACAACAAAGGTTTTAGGGCTCCTGTTACAGATTTCAGTCTTTCTTTGAGAATTAGTTTTACTGAGATTTCTGTCGGCCCTCTTTCCTCACCTTGTTTCTTCCCCTTCAGCTGAAACCACTGCATTTGTGTCTCAAGAGCATGTAACGTTCCCCACCTGGGTGGGCAGTGTTAGCAGTGTGAGAGCTGCCTCACACCTCCTGACCCTGAAACAAATTGCTTTTCCAAAGTCTCTGCAGGTGCTGCAAGGTAGTGATGTGGCTGCCCAAAATTTGTAGAAGGATCTTCAGTGTGGGATAGAACACCAGCACAGTGCAGGCCACCAGCAAAAAATCTTCCATTCTTTAATCCTGCAACAAGACTCCAGACTTCTTGGTATGCCACAGAAGATAACTGCAGTCACTGTCCATCAAACACCATCAGGAATCTCACCATGCAAAATGTAGTTAACATCAAATCACAAAAATTATACAGACACCCTTTTGTTTTTTTAATTACCACTGCTTCTCACACCTCTTTGTTACTTAATTTTTGAACCCTTTTCCTTATCTCATGGTCCTTAGGCATTTATCTGGTCACACCTTAATGAGAGTCATGCATGGCGACTCAGTAAGCCAAAAGTCATTAAATTACTGAAGGACTGAAGCATTAAAATAAAATCTCCCTGAAGGTTGTTGATTTCTAATTTTATATACAGAGAGGAGGAACAGAGGGGAAGGTTTTGCTTTTCCCTTAATTCTGCCATATTGTCTGATTCACAGCCGGAGACAAACTGAAATGGCCATCTGGTTGATGTGCATACAAAAGGAGTGGTTTGCCAGACAAAGAAAGTACCTTTTATCATACAAAGCAATGCATGTCCTCTTATCAGGCTTCCATTCTGTGGCTCTGATGGAGCTGCAGGTATGTAGGAGCAGACCCTACACAGCACCCAGACATAGCAGCTGCTGTTAAAACAGTAATGCAAGTGCTGAAGGCTCTGTGGTACATTCATAACATAAAAAATACTGCAACCATTCTGAATATTTTCAGCTCCTGGTTTCTGATTTTAGCTACACCATTTCAGTTCACTAATTTGCTCTCATCACAGGAGAAAGTACAGCATTTTCTGCCTAAATAACAATTAGAAATCAGCAACCACTGTGTAAATGGACCTTTTAAAACAGGACTATGGCTTTTGCAGCTATTTAATACCATCTACAAATGTATCTGTCTACTTTTTGTAATGTTAGTTCTGTGTCCACACGCCTGAAAGAAAAAATTTCTTGCAAAGCCTCCCCTTTTTGCCCATATCAACTTTTGCATTCTTAATAAACATACCCAAACACTTCCAAATAGACACTCCATACTAGTTTGATTTCATCTGTATTTCAGTTCAAACTGCTGATCCCAGTGTATCCACCACACAGACTATGCTAAACGTCCCATAAATTTTAAAAGAAAAATTGACAGTAGAACATTATGATAAACATTCCCCTTTCCTGCCCATAGCTGTTCAGAGGAATGCAAGAAATTTGTGTTATTTCACATGCACAAGATATCTGCTGCGTTTATGACTTAATTTTTCCCTTCTATGAGGTACCTTCATTAGATAAAAGACAGTCATATCTATGAAGCACAGGCATTGTTGTTCAAAAGCAATCCTTTATTTCAATTTTCTCATCCTCTCTTCTCCATTGAAACCTCCTGCTCTTGATACTGGACTCTGTTGACCTCCTCTTAAGGGGGTGTTTCATTGCCTTTGCTGCAATGATAACTGTGGAAGTAGAACATCCTATTTCCCCATAAAGCTGTCCAGGGAAATGGAATGGAAATTGCCCTGAACTGGCAATGGAAGAGACTCCACTCCTGAGAGTGGGTTGTTCTATGCTGATATTCCCCTTCTCCTGATTTAATTTCATTTTAAATAATTTGTAAAAAATATTTAAGCAATATGGTTTTCTAACTAGAATGAGGGTCAAAGAGATAAAGCCAGCAAACAAAAGGAGGGTAAGGAGTGATCCCAGGTTTCTAAGCATCATTGGGGGGTTCATTTCCCTGGTATGTAGCAGGCATGGCAATATTATTAAATGTTCCCCAGGCAACGTTGCTAGGCTCCAAATTCTGTATTTTACTTCCAGAAAACAAAACACTTTCCTTTTACAATCAGCTATCCCCTCCATCAATACGTAACAAATTACCCAGCATAAAAGCTGGTTCATTTCAGATAGTGACTTTCACTGTATTTATGCTGTTGTAGTATAAGGTCATGTTAAAACAAGGAACAACCAACTTAAAGGTTACTCACAGAACATGGAAGTGTAATTGTAGCAAAAATATTCTAATAAGGTTTTACAGGTCCAATACATTATTTTGAAATAAATGTGCACAAAGGTTGCCTTGAAAGATGGTACTGAATTCTAAGTGTCAGTCATGCAAGAAGCAGAGATTTAAAAGCAGTCTTTGTATTCACAGGTCCATGACACAGAGTCCCTATTTGGAATAAGATGAAAGAACGTTCAAGGGCAAAAGCATTTCTGGCCCTAAATTTCCCTTCACTTCATAATTATCTAGAAACCTATGGTTTTTTCCTCCTCATAATATATGACATCAAATTTCTATGCATTAAGTGAAACTTCCCTCTGTTGGGGAAAGACCTCCAAATTTCTCAGCCATGCAGTGGCAAATTTCAATTGGGCCAGGCTTTTTTCCCATTGATCTAATGCACACATGTATTGAAATGTACCATGCATTTTGTGTTGTGCATTCTCACCCACTAAAATAGAAATAAAGCCATTTGTTATACTCAAACCAATCTCTGAAGGTGATTTTACATTCATCTTCCCATGGAGGGAGCAATTCAAGCCTCTTCTCCAACAGGAGGTAAGAGTCCTTGTAGAGACCCACTGGAGATCATGACAGGAGGAAACAAACTCTGCAACAAGGGGTCTCCACAGTGTAGCTGTGGACTGGGGCTTGTCAACTCAACCACCTGTTCTGGACTTTCCTCTCTTTACCACAGGAGCAAAGCAGTTTCCCCTGCTAGTCTCTGTAATCAGCCTGAGAAACAAACAGAAAATAAAACAGAGACAGGAGGTAGCCCAAGACAGAAAGCTGCCAGGGTTTAGCTACAATTTAGAGAGGTCCCAATTAGATTTTTCTTGGTGCAAGTGCATTAATTTTTCATAATACTTGAGTTCCAAAATCTTAGTGTCCAAATGCCTAAATGTTTATGGTTGGTTGCCATAATAAAGATGTCAGGTATTCAGGTATTTTGGCAAGTTCTACACAGGAACCTCAGGCTTATAATATTACATTTATTATTTTACTCCGTTATCTTGCTCTGTTTTGGGAACTGTACCATAGGAAATGTCCATGCAGTTCTCCAGTTCTGGGAGAGGTTGTTAATATACCTGTTCTGTTGTGCTCTCTATTACCACATAGCAGAAGAAAGCAGAGTGACACCTTGTAATCCCAAATCAAACTTCTCAACAGAGAGAGCAGAAACCCTGAGGAGTTTATTTCTAAAACTCCCTCTTCATTCTCCTAACAGCACCTCTTGGCCAGATCAAGGTTTTGCCACTACCTCTTTAATCAACTTCCAGAGCACTGGAGCAGCAAAATACCATTTTGCCTGGTCAAAACAATAGCCTTACACTGGGTCATTTCTGTCACAATCTCTTGGCACCTGTGTACTGGTGAGAGGGAGCACAGCTCTTCTCCCATGCATGCAAAGTCATACTGGTAGAGAGGAACAGAGGTACAAAGGCAACCTATTTATTTGTTTTGCAAGCATAAAATGTGCAAGACAGGATGGTCAACTGCATGTGCAAAATAAGTCAGATGGAACATAAACCTGGAGTTCAAAACATGACCCATGCTCCACAATGAATCAAAAAAACAAGATTTTTTTTTTTTAATTGCCTTTGATATCGCTCTGTTTTACAGAGAAATGTGTGCCAAGGACTTACTCAAACACAGTGAAGTTGTTGAAAAGACTCACTGCTGTTGAAAGACATTGAACCAGGCCAAAAGACTTTCTAGAATATTTCACTAGTAATGAAGATAAAAATGAGTGGCTGGAAAGGCTGAGGGCTATAGGGACATTTTAAAATGTGGTGGTAGAAAACCAAACATGCAAGCGAGCAAACGGAGAAAGACAGTGACCATCTGCCACACGGAGCGGGGACGCAGACGCCGGTTCACTCCTTGCACCGAAGCAGGCCAGCAAGATCTTGGGGCAGGATCCCGCGGGCAGGAGGAAGGCTGCCCATCCTCTGTCTCCTCTCAGCGTGTCCTTCTTGCTTCAGCCTGGCAGTAAAGCTTCAGCCTGGAAGCCCCCCATGTGCAAGCTTGAAAACAAGCACGTTACTTTACTTCCCCTTAAAAAAAAATAAAAAATAAGGGGAGATGATCAAGCCAAGGACACCATAAAAAAAATAAGTATTAAAAGTAGAAAGAAGTGGGAAAAATAAAGGAATAGATATGTTTCTTCACCATCACTTCCAGGGAAGTTAACCTGAGACCCTTGGCTACTCATGCAGTAGGACAAATGACAGAAAACACCTGATGGGTACCGCCCTGTCTGCACAAGGGTGGAAATGGAGGATTTGGGGTTGCTAGTGGTGTGGGTGGTGGCCAGGGAGGGACAGAGTGTTGTGAAGAGTCTGGCCTGGGCAAGCTGATCCTGTAAGGTACTGAGCCACCTCGTCAGGCATGTTGGGAACCTTACAGGATTGGGCCCTGAATGCCTGAACTTGATAAACAATCATGGCAAAAACGTTATACTGAGATATTCATCCAAAACCAGGGAAACAAGAATCACTGTAATTAGAAGTGGAATTTTTAGCATAAATGGGAAAACCCAGCATTTAATACATAACACAAGGTCCATTTGCATCCATATAATTGCTGTCAGCTAATGCTTGATAAACCCTGCCTAAATTGGGATTTTATTATATCTATTTTATTATATATCTATATTTACTCTGACAAAAGTTGGACAAACTTGTCCAAAAGACTAGGGGTCCATTTTATGTGCTTGGGTGTCCAAGCACCTGCCAGCTGTTTGTCCCTTGAATTGAGGACATCATGTTTTCAATTTCCTTCAATAAAGCTATGAATCTGGCAATTTGCTGGCCTGCTTCAGCTAAACAGAAAGGACAATTTGAGAAAGATCATAGTTCAGGCTCAGTCAGACGGAAACGATTGAAAACAGAGAGCTGGCTGCTATGTTTCCCCAATGCAGCTTGCTGTCGCAGTTTGACTGACAAACTGACTTTTTTGAGGTGCTCATGCCCATTTCAGTCAGAGTTTATTGAAGGTGATTTTGATCTTCTCCATGAGGCCACAGCAGCGGCCATGCCATCTGTCACCTTGATTGCATCGTGGATTCTCTGGAGAGAGTGCGATGGCTCCTGATCATTTACAGATTGTGCTGCTTTCGCCTCCATAAGGACCACATGCACAGAGCCAGATGGTGAACATACACGCTTATTATAAGTCTTTATCTCTGTGCAGGAAGGAGAGGCACCATTAGATCTCCCTCAGGAGCTCCGCTCCTCTCTACCATCATGCTGCTCTTCAGCAAATACAGTCTTCTTCAGCTGTCATCAGCCTACCTCTGAAAATTAAAAAAATAAACAATAATTCCATCAGCGCAGGCACGAGACGTACAGACAGTGCCACAAAGCAGCTCCCCCGCCCCTTCCCCCGGCACACACACACGCACCCGGGCTCCTGCGACTGTCAGCGTTAGGTGGAAACAAGTTTGTTCGCGAAAAGACAGTTAATGTGCAATTAGGAGAGACTTCTTTGTGAAAATAAAGCAGTGCCATCCTGGTTGTTCTTGGCACATTTTTAATTCAGCGCGTTCTCTCTTTAAAGCAAAGCCTGAGCAGGCGATTGCTGTTTTTCCAAAGGCAGCTTTGTGTTTGTGTCTGTGTTTCTCCTGTCGGAGAGCAGCGATGGGGTTCTGGTTGCCACGGGTTGCATTGGTGGCTGAAATCCGGCTGTCAGAGCTGGGGAAAGAGGAACCGGCTGCAGGGAGGAGGGAGCTGTGCCGGGAACGGGGCCTGTCGGGCGAGAGAGCAGCGCGGCCACCGCGGAGGTGATGGCGAGCGCTGAGATTATCAGTGGGCCGCTGCAAACAGATTTGTTGGGTCCTCTCGGCAAAGAGCTGCCCTGGGGTCGCTCCTTGCCGAGGGAGAGGCAGCAGCCGGCACAGGCGCTCACCTCCACTCGCTCGCCGCACGCGTGACCTCGGCTCCGGGCTGCCAGATTGCAGTTCCAGCGCTCCTCTCCGACAGCTCCGGTTTGTTCGTGCAGCTCCTGCATAACAAACGCTTCATTTTTGAATGCTGCTAACGTAATTTTTTTTTTTTTTCCTTGCTAGCTGCTATGCTCCCACTAAGCTGCAGTTCCTCCTTTAAAGAACTTTAATTATTAAATTTCAAAATCTTCGCAGAAGAGCCATCGCAGACACACATTTCTGGGCTTTGCCAAGCACAGAGCATCCTTCAGAGTGAAAACCTGGCCTGCTTCCAGCTACAGTGTCTTTCCTGAAGCACATGGAGATTAATTTGTTTGTTTCTTTCTCAAAAGTGCTTCTTTTCTGAAGACTGGATGTCAGGGAAATAAGATTCAGACACGAGACTGACACCTTCCGAAATGCTGCAGGAACTTGTTAAGGTCACTATCCCAGAAATGGGGGAAAAAAAATCGGGAAAATGAAAAATAGTGGCTTAAAAAGTAGAGGTGATAGATGAAGATAGCATCACTTACACTGATTATTCTTTACTTTTTCTCTTTATATGTAAAAAACAGGGATCATATAAATGCTCTCCATGATTTCTGTCTATAAATTGTTCATAGAAATACTACAGTTGTCAAGCAAGTTCTACTGCAGGAAAACCTCAGTTTCAATAGGCAGAGATTCCACCCTACTTTTCCCTTTATTCAAACCATGTGGAAGAGAAATGCATGTTTTCTTAAAATAAAGTAGCTTTCTCCACAGGTGAAGCCATACTTAAATACTAGCTTTGGCAGCTCTCACAGATGACAGCAAATCCTTTTTTTTCTTCCTACTTCCAATTTATTTACTGTATCAAACTTCCAATTTTGTCATGAAGCTTTTAATATTTTACAGAGTTGTTCCCCACACTTTGTGTTTCAGTTCCTGGATGCTGTGGCATCAAAAGACAGAAAAAAAAAAA
>VZRH01005110.1:358499-405832 GCA_013397555.1 Urocynchramus pylzowi | reverse complement strand
AAAAAAAAAAAAAAGTTGACTATTAATTTCTGTTGCTGTTTTTTGCAGCTCCCATAAAATTAAGTATCCTTCTTTTCCTTGCCCATGTGCACTGGACAAGAGATTCAAGAAGCTCTTACTGGTAAAAAATGCTCACCCTAGGATGCTATTTGCATTCCCCTTCACCCTTTCTTTCTCTTGCATATCCATTCAGCCTGTACCATTAACAGCAGAGTAGAAGAAATCAGTGACCCCATAGTGCAAAGGTAAGGCTTCCTTCTGGCTAAGAATGTGGTTGGGAAACTGGTGAACTCAGCACAGGCTGGTCCTTGTAACAGATGGAGAAAAGTCCTGTCACTGTGAGGGACTGACCCCTCAGTCTGACCTGACTGTACTGAAGTCAGTGAGAGAAAGTAGGTCTGAGTCTAAATAAAACACAGTTTAAAGCTACTGAATGGAAACCCATGGAAAATTTTTCAAACCCTGCTGAAGCTTTCTTTGTAACACAGTTATATGGTTAATTTCATTCTGAGGGTTATCGGTTCTTTTAAAATCATTTTCCCTTCTTATAGCTAAATTACCCATTATATGAAAAATAAAAAACACAGCATAAATGTTCAGTAAAAGTTTTCTGAAACTGAAAAACCACAGGAGGTGTGATAAACCATCTGTAAAATTTTTGACAATTAATTTGAGATCTCAGTCCAATTTCTTCTGGCCATATTAACACTGAGCTAAGTAGAGATTTTCTTTCCCAGGAAAATCACCGAGACTGAAACACTGGAGCTTAGTTAACAGGGACCCAGACTGCTAAGATCCAACTTATTTGTTGAGACCATTTCTAGTCCCATTGAGCTGCTGGCATTTTTCAGTCACAATGTATTTGCTGGTAGATTTCAACCCTCATCAGCAATTCTGCGTTAGTGTATCAGTTCTAACACTCATCCTTTTTCATGGAATTTTGAAACTGACACTGAATGCTGATTTATAACATTGAACATAAGCTACATGCATGGTATGTTAAGTGACCATTGAACCAAAACTCACAGTGATTTAAGGTCCAGGATTTCACCAAGGTGTGCCCTCATCCATATGGGCAAGCAAGATCTTAAGTCAATAAAGAACTTGCTGTTTTTTCTTTTGGACATTACTCAGCTTTGGATTTTGTGTATGTCACCAGAAAATGAGATCAACAAAAGCAGTACAGCCTGCATTGTGTTTTCACACTCTTAAGGATATAAATGACCTCTCTGTATGAGAACCACATGTTAATAAATTTTTGGTAGCCTAAACAACTACTTGTTTTTTGTCCAAAGCAAAAACAATGCAACCACAGCAACAGAAAAATGAAGTCAAATGAAACTGTAATCACAGTATTGACCCATTTGGATATTGTTAGAGCAAACCCCCTAGATCAATTTAAAAAGCACAATTCAGCACCCCATTAAAAAAAACAAAACCAAAATCAAAACCAAAGCAACAAAAAACCCCAGATAAAATCAGATTATGCCTGGTTCCCTTAATGTAACAATTTACTTAATTTTTTTTCACTATGAATTTTTTCTTGACATTTTTCTTCATCTACCTTTATGCAATTCCAGCACTGTACTGCACTAGATTCTTCTTGTCTTCTTACTCAAGAATGAAGTGTGCATACCAGTTTTGCATGAATGTGTGGGGATGGCTTGACAAACTGTTCTGGGATGAACACAGATGCATTGTATATAGCATGTTCTTTATGGTGGAATTAACAGTCATATCTTTAGATTTGCTTCGTGCATCTCATTCTCTGATGAGATTAAATGGCCATCACTGGTGCAGCAAAGATGGTTCATTTTCCTATGAAATTCTGGTTTTATTGCCAGAGAGGTCTGTGGTTGCTTTTCTCACAATTTCTGACTCCAGCAGGATTTCCTTCTGAAGTACTCACCATCTCCATGTGCCTTTCCTCTTTCCTAGCAGCTGTGGCTGTTCTCTTCTGAGCACTAGCTGGATACAAGAGCACTGCAGGGCGAGCAATAACTCCAATAGCCAGTGCTGATACGTGGTGTCCATATGGACAGTATAACTTTACATTAAGGCCTTTCTTTACTGAGTTTGATCCTGGCCCCATGAGTCAGACTCTAGCTGTCAAGGGATTTGTTGTAAGTAATGGTCATTTGTGTTCCATAATTATCTTGAATAAACACAATTAGTTCCACATTCTGCTGTTTTCTTCCTAAGGCATCTGTAAACATTCTGTACTATTCTAGCAAATGGCTTTTGGCAATCATTAGAAAATAAAAAACCCAAAGCAAAATGGTTCTCAGTGGATCCTTTTAATTTATTCTAAGGAGTGTGCCCAGAGGAGTAATGAGACCTACTAGACAGTAATGGCAAAGGGATATTATCTTTCACTTAGTTAACCATCGTAACCCACTTTGAACTATCTCCAATCACAGTCCTCATGTGGTTAAAATAGAACATGCACTCAAGAGTTTTCATTTCAGGGTTTTTCCCATAAGCCAAGCTAATATATTTGGTATAGGAATAGTGTAGGCATCTTCCATTCTTCCATTAAAAAGGATATCCAAAAAAGCTAGCTGAAAGTGTTAATAAAATAGCAACAAAAACCCCCAAACTAATCCTCTCACCAAAAAAACCCAAAAACCAACCCCAAACCAAAAAACAATACTCCCCCTCCCCTGCCCAAAAAAAGGAGTGTAGAAGTTTTTGACAGCACCAGGCATGCCAAAATCTGGAGTTTCTTCTACATGCTGCTGGTTCCTTCTAGACTTTGGGCACCAGACAATATACTTGTCCTCTCTGTGCCCCTTTTATTCATTCTATGACACAGGCATGCATAGCATTTTTCTACTTTCACAGTTCTCTTTAGATTGAAAGTATTGCAAAGTCATAGTAATTCCATTCCCCATATAGTACTGGCACCAGGTTTAGGTACAAGTTAAGTTAATAGGATAATATTTCTTCGAGATAATGGACTCTTTTTTTTTTTTTTCATTGTACGTTAGAGAAACAGAAAATCAATAGTCTCAGTCTATTAAAAATAAATAAAACATTGGAGGAAGAAGTGATGTAGTTCTTGTTCTAGTAAACAGGCAGTTAAAACTCAGAGTAAAGTGTCAATTGGTAAAATTAGCTAAAAAAGTTACTTTGAGTTTTTGCCCTACATTTGGACTATCAAAACTGAGGCAAACTTTTCAAAGCAAATTGCTGAGGATTGCCAAGTTAACAAGCTGTTCTGTGCTGCAAGGGACATATTTATGGACATACTTTCAACAAGACGTACCTAGTGCTACCAAGCTGTGCTGTACTAAAGAGCAGTAAGTATCAGATAAACTGATTTTTTTTTTTTAATAAAGGATTTCACACATGAGAATGATTAAACACAGCTCAAATATTCAGAAGTGTACAAACCTTTCCCTCCCCCCAAACCCACTCATCTTTTCTGCTACAATAGTGTCTAAACAAAGTAAGAAAATCCAGGAAATTCAAAGATAAGAAAATACAGAGTTTTATAAGAATTATATTAAAAGAAGGCACTACAAAGTTAATTATGGGTGAGTACTAGGTCTTCAGTAGTAATTCTTACTTTAGTGGGGCTGTTGAAATGACATTTCAGAGTATGCCTTTTTAATCTATCAGTTCCTTAAGGGCTGTGTTTTTAAAATGTTTCACAACCTCTTCTCCAAAAAAACCATTCTGAAAACTATTTCTAGCCTACAAGACCAACAAAGCTAATATGGAAAGCAAGAATAGCTAGGCAAAGAGCTTACTTCTGGACAATTATCATAAGGAGCAGGGGTTTTAATGACAATTTTCTTCAAAATCAACTTTTTGTATGCAATGGGCCAAATTCTAACTACCAAGGCAAATGCTATTTCCAGACACAGGATTGTTTTACACACTCAGGTTCCTTTGCAGCTTCCAGCCCTCAGGAACATTGCTGTTTACAGAAGGGTAAAGTCTGAATATGTGTACCTTTCCCATTGCTGGGAGCTAAGGATGTGCATGAGAGAACCCGTTGCTGGGAGGACACTCTATTCGGACATTCTATGTCTAAACCCACCTGTGGCATTGCAAAACCTGCCAGAGAAAGCCTACATAGCCCATAAACAAAGACAACTTCAGCTAAATACATAATTTGTCTTCAACTTCATTTCTGCTTCATGGTTCAAATTAGAAATGCTGCAGAGAATAGACAGAGATTTGTGTCCGTAAATGTGCTTCAAAGCTAGCTGGGCATTTTGGATCTACTTTGTCCAGAAAGGCTGTGAGCTTCACTGGTATTTGTCAGATCACAATCTTTTTCCTATGACATTTTTCTGTCTTAGAAGAGACCTATTTTCTGGTGTTGTGCTTCTCAGAGTATTTCGCAATGTCCTTCACTAAAGTGCAGGAGCTCAAGATGAAGCTTATTCCAAGCAGAACCAGAATGTCACTCACCAGGAGGTAACTCCAAGATATTAAAAATGTTTGGAGTAATTTTTTTCCTGCAGTCACTTTCTTTCATGTAACCTTAGCCATGTTTCCAAGTGTCTGCATTCTCCCATGCCGTTTGTACATTGGAAGTGCCACATAGAACATGTTTGTGCATCTTCATTTAGCCTGTTTATCAGAAGTAATTCTATCCAGTACACCATCAAACACTTCTGAAAGAAATAAACCTATTCAAATTTTTGGGTTGTGAATGAATTTCAGGTTTGTTTTCAGTATTTTAAAACACAGAACTCCTATTAATTGAGAAGAAGAAAAAAAAATAAAGAGTTTGAATTACAGGAGTTGTAAATAACAGAATTTAATCTAAGTAAGTGATCTGCATGCAGCACAAAGCCCAGAAAACTGCAGAATGTTTTCACATTTTCCTTCTGTACTCCTACTGTTCTCAAAAAATGATTTAGTATTTACCTTTAAGAGTAACCTTAACCTTAGGGGCTTTCAGGTAGATATATTGAATTAACTATGCAAACATAACAACATCCCTTACTGAAACATCTGAAAATACATTTATTCCAGGGCCTGAAAGTCAGATTCCTTCTTTTTAAGTACAAACTTGGGTTTTGGAGGATTTTTCCCTCCTAGTTCTGGTAAGAGATATTTAAGCAGAAAGAGCAGCTTGTTTCCTTGACAGCAGAGAACCAACTGTTTTGGTTTTCTTTGTTCCATGTCTGTTCAACATACTGTATCCATAGAAATAGCTGCTGTCCCAGAAGTTCAAGCATTTTGTATTATTTATACCCAAAGACTGAGTTAATGCTACCTTAACTTTGCAGAGTTTCTATCATAAAATTTCAGAAAGGAAAAAAAAAAAGGAAGCAAAGGTTCCCAAGGCAACGTTGTACATTCTGTATGTTTTCTGATTTATATTTAACATTTCAAAAATATCGATATCAAGCTATGCATTTAAGAAATAAAGATAAATGTAATGTGGTGCTTATAAGCCACGTTGCTGACTGTGACAATGGAAACTGCTGCTTTTGCTTTTGCCATTTTTGTGACACATAATGTGATGAACTGCTAGTTTTCAGTAGACCTAATACTTCACCAAATGTTTTCTCTTGTTTCAGAAGTGAAGAAATGTGAAAAGAAGCACTCTAAGTTGTATATTTGAGGGCCACAGTCTCACTTTCGAGACAAAAATGCAGCTGACGAACTGTACCTGCAAGCAATCCTCTATCTTCCCTCCCCCCTTCTCAGCTTCATGCACCACCCAGCTCCACCCCTGCACATAAAAACCATGTAAACTGCAGCTTTTTGCACTCTGTGAGCTGAGGGGACAAATATTTTGAAGATAAAGATTGGAAAGGTCTTGGCCAAGACAAGGGTGAGAGCCTTGAGCTCCATGTTCTCCTCTAACATGGCATTTTACAAAGACACCTCCTACCACGTGACAAGTTTTGCAGGGAAGGATGACTCCCAAAGAGCTATGAAACAGTGAGAAGGGATATAGCAACGAGGTTATAACCGAAACAGATTTGTAACTTCTGCTCCCATCTCCTTTGCCTTTAGTTGTTTACAAAACACTGGGTGTGCATGTGGAAACCACAAAAGCAGCTCCTGCCCTCCTGAAGAACAAACCACCCTCCAGGTTTCAGAATTCAGATGGTTCCCTGTGGTGAGCACCCAGGCTGCTCCATGATGGCTGGTGTATGAAAAGAGGCTTAATTAAACCACAAATCACACAATTCCAGGATGAGGCCTAACTGCTATTTGACTCAAGATAGGCTTATTTTTCATTCTCCTCCCAAAAACAAGCCACCTCCCAGCACTGTTCTACCCAGCTCAGAGTGGTTCTCTTGGCGACCCTGGGGTGATGAAGCAAGGAGGGGGATCTGTGATGGGGCCGGCTGTGCCGTGGGAAGTGTGAACCCCCGTGCACGCCTGGCCTTCCTGGGCTGTGGAATATTGATGAGCTGCGAAAAAAAAGCAGGGAGGTTTGTTCCTGTGATCTACTGTGCCTGCTAGCTGTGTCTCTCTGTATATATGTGTACATGTTTATGTGTGTGCTGGTGTGGGTGTAAGTACATATTCTCAAAAGATAAATAAATATAAATAAGCATGCGTGCACATATCTGCACAAATATTTATACAGATTTTAAAAGAAGGAAGGGGAAACAGTGATGGAAATCAGTATTTTTGTTCAAAGGACCCACTCTGCACAGGGAGAAATGTATTGGCAATGGATTTTTTTTCCCCTGAACCTCAGCTCCACTTCACAAAACCCGATTTCCAACATGGCCTTCATACAATTGCTTTTATCACTTTCTCTCATTGTGTCCTTATGTACAAGGGTAAAGACTATTCTACTGCATCCAAGTACAGTGTGCTAAAGGGAGGGTGAGCAGTGGGGAGCCGTGCCTGTGCCACTGTCCTTTGCCTGTTCCTGATTCCATGGCCTGAGGCAATGGTTTGCATTTTTAGGACAACAGCCGGCTATCTGCAAGCAGGAGACCACTCGTCAGGCTTCATTACTGCACACAAAATGACACTAGTGAGCCTGTGGTCACAACTGTGCTTATGGTGCGCTGAAAAGCCATTACATCTCATTGCAACAAAAAACTGCACGAATGTACAGGCTGACCAGCCCCATAAATTGCCAAAAACCTGACAGGTCAGCTTATTTATGCAATGTAGTACCTGCAGGAAAATTTTCTGGATAGAGCAATAATAAGGGACAAAGAACTAAACAATTTAGCAAACAACAAACCTTTTTCATCTAAGGTGTTCTAGTTTAATAGGCAATGCTTCTGTTTCCTTTATGGAGTACTGAGAAAATAAAGAATTTCATTCTGCTGCATGCTTGCTGCATTAGGCATGGTCAGCTGAAGTGTCTTCCCCTTCTTCACATTAACAACCCTAAAGCATAGTTAAAATCTAATGACTAGCATGGATGGATTTTCATGTTTGAGGTTATTTTTCATTGTTTAAATTTTTGGTATTATACAGATCACATTGACATATCTGACATGTAGCATTTTACTTAACTGTAAGTGAACTGGTTTCTGCTATAATTACAGACATTATTATTTGTTTAAGTCAGGCAATGAATATATCTAATAATGTTGCATGTAAAGGGTAAAACTGAAAGAGACAAAGAAAATGCAGCTATTAGGATTCTGGAATATTCCCTTCTAAAGAAAATTCATATTATAATGTGGCTAGCATTTATTTATGTTGCATATAATTGGTACATATTGGCAAGTGCTGTGAACAAAAGAATTCTGGGCCAGATTCTGATCTTGTGTTCATGCTTATGTACACATATAAAGAGAAAGAGGGTATAGTTGTATCCTGGTGAAGCAAGATAAGAAGAAAGACCAGTTATCTTTTGGGAGGTCAGATGCTATAGCTGGGGAAAGCAGAGGGCTTCCAAGTCCATGGTGGCTTTCTCAAGTGATCTTACTTCCTTAGGATAATTTGTGGATTGTAGTTGTAACAATGTTGAATAACTTTTGATCTGTGATGGAATTGTGTCAGTGGATGGACATTGTAATTGAGCTTAGCAACAGGATGTTTCTTTATCAGTAAAACTGTTCCTGTACCCATCAAATGTTAATACACGTTTTCCTTTCCTCAAAAATATGTTCCTCTTCATTTTCTAGGCTACAAATGCTCACAAACATGTGTGTGGTAATTGGTGATTGTGACAGGGAGAAACTCATTACTGTTGTCAAAAATTCTAACTGTTTCTTCCAACTGGAAGGGTTTGACCATAAGTCTTGCACCCAACTTCTTAGTGGATGGCAGAGCTCTGTAAAGCACATATTTCTATTGCAATAATATTTGGCCCTCAAGCTGAGCTCTTCACTTCCTTCAAATGTAAAGGACATTGGGTATATTAAAATATGGGGGAGGGGAGTTGTCTGCAGAAAATACTTCAGGGGACTCAGCCATGTGGATTGAACTTTACCTGGAAGCTGCATTAAAGTTTTCCAGGGCCTCTGGGGTTCAAAAAATGTAGGATGCTGTCACATTGATTAAATATCTGGGTCTTGACAGAAGTTCCATCAGCTGTAACTTTGAAGGCCACGGACATGATGATGGAAGTATAAAAGCAGGCCATGGATCTGTGAATGGTAATACATTACTTCAAAAAGATTGATGTACTGTCACAGCAACACCTATCAGTAAGAGGGACTAACCTGTCAAAGGTTTTTCTGCATTTGGTTATTGAATTGCTCCTGTAGTGACTCTAGCCACAGATACCAAGTCATGTAGACACTGGCATCCTGTAACATGCTTCTTCACAGCACATCCAGAGCAATGCATAGGTAACTGCTTTCAGCAGCTCACACTAGTGTCAATTAAGTGGAAATCCTATTGAAAACTACAGAGTTGCTGTCATTGCATCCAAACTTAGGGATCGAGGCTCCATGAACTGGAGATTTTATAATTTATTCCAACACTGCTTTAGTCTTGATAGCTTACATGCACCTTTAAATAAATATCATCATTTCTATAACCTGGAGTGTAGAATAGTCCAATAGCCAGAAAAACTGGACTGATAATTTGAGAGCTGCACCCCTATGACCTGTATTGGCCAGGGCTCACCAACTGTCCCTGGGGATGTGGAGAGCTTTGATTTCTTTTCCCGCTTACAAAAGGAAACCCCTTTTGTGCTTGACTTCACCCAGGAAAGTTGCTGCAGGATTAATTGTTTCTTTAGAGCAACATTACACAAGTCCCTTGGTATGACCAGCTGGGCACATGTACTCCTGGTTAAAAAGAATTCCACCAGCTGAAGATCCCTGGCCCTGGCTGAGATGCAGTAACAGCGGAGGTACCTGGTGCTAACCAGCAGCTCTGTGAAAGAACAAGGAAGTTACCCTGTGATTCTGCATAAGCCATCTCCATAAGGCACCTCATTTTCAGCAGAGATGAGAGCTTACCCATTTCCCTTATGTTGCACCTGAGGAGCACAAGAATCACATTTGGATATCTCTACTGGGATGGACTGTGTTATGGAATTAAGTGAGCAGAGCACAAGGCTAACAGGAGATAGGGACTCTCCTGGTCACAACATCAGAATGCTTTATGGTCTGATGACTATTTTAATAATTTCAGAAGTTTAAACATGGAGCCAACTATGACCTCAGAAAAACTATAGGTATACAGACTGTAGGCAATTAGCCTCATCAGTTCAGAAGGGGAAACCTTCACCTTTAGCCACTGTATGTTCAGCAACATCTGAGATAGCTGCTGGGTAGTAGGATAACACCAAATAGATTAAGCAAAAGGAATACCAGCAATTGGTCTATTGTAATTCTCCACCCATAGCACCTCCTGGAGCCCAGGATTCTGGAGTTTAAAGGTAGGGATAAGAGTAACTCAGAATTTGTATAGTGCTACTGCTTATGTGTTATATATGCTGACTGTATCTTACTTAAAAAGTGACCACAACATCCCAGTGAAGGAAGTAGGTTTCAAGAGATAAGGAAAACTAAAGTAGATAGCAAGTAATGTGTATTTGCATGCAATGAAAGCAACATTTCCTGGGCCTGCTGAATATCTTTCCCAACCATTTTCCAAGGAACCTATTGCTCTGAAGCCAACTCAACTGCAGGCAGGACCAATGATGACAGACAAGGCTCCTCTCACAACTTAGCACCACCATTATTTCTCTTCTGGCATTTGTCCTGTCTTTCTCACTTTGGGTGACAGGCTCTGGGGTGTATGTTGGGATATATTTATATGGAAAATTAAGTTGACCTATTCAGTGAATCAGGGAGCAAACACACACGCACAAAGAGACATGATAATTTGACTTCTGTGTTTCTCACGTTGCTGAGGTACTGGGCTTTTGGAATACCTACAGTAAGGACAGCAGCTGAACTTCCTGACTATGCAGTGGGATGAGCATTGACATCCCAAGCGATGTAAGTGGGGGGAAAAAAGTAGATTTGACAAGGCTTCTGTGTGGGTATTTGTGCAGTACTAACCCATGTACTAATTAATACAGGTATCACACTCAGGGCTTGGCAGTTCTGTCAGCTCAGCTGTGAATTATATCTCCCTACTTCAAGCACCAGTCCCTCAAAAGCAAGTGCAGCTAATTTTGCAGCAGAGGAAAAATTTTCAGTGTGATTTCACTTCCCCTTTAGCTTGCAAACAAAGCATATCAGTTATGCTGTGTGATGGGAAGGCCACACAACCTTCAGCTGAATTCAGGATCTTTTCCCCATCAGGAATCCTAGGTCACCAGAGATGCCCTATTCTCTGATTCCATTTCATGTAGTTATTTTCCTCGAGCAGACACCCCTCAAGCACCACATGCTTGAGTCAGCAATAGGTGGTTCAAGATGAGAGAGATATGCCCCACAGATATTTCCAGCAGTTGGCATGAATAGAGGAATCCAGAAAGAGAGAAATGAGGTCCTAGACCCTGGTACACTCCCATCTCACTTCTATTCCTGCATCAAATCCTGAAATATTTTCTGCAGCCAAAAGGTCTGGCTGAGTTTTTGGTTGTCATCAGTTTTCCACTCATCCATGTCTTCAAACTTTTTAATGCTACAGGGATAAGAGGTTTTTACACTACCTACAGAAAATTATGACATAATAGTGGTGCTGTAGAAAACTCTCAAATATACAGATATTTCAATTTATTTTAAGTGTTCCATCTGGAATATCATAATGCACTATTTACTGCTGTTCCTATATTTAAAACTGATAGGCTCCACTTAGAATAGCTGTTAAGATAATAACCAATGGGGGACAGATTGATGTATAACTTAATATGCCAGCCTTTAAAAAGCTCTTAAAATAGTTCAAACTCATTTCAGCTTCAAGGTTTACACTTGTACAGCCCTACAATTTCTAGGGCAAAAGCCCCCCTTAAAGCCCAAGGTTATCACCTAAAACAATCTGACCTAGGAATGCTGTGTTTGCCAAATACCCTGATGTGTTGCCTTTAAAAATCTAGCTTTAAAAACATGGTTTCCAGGTGTGGGGTTTTTTTCATCATATCTAAAGTTATTCTTTCTTTCCCTTTTCCTTCCTACCCCTTTATAATTCTAGGTAGTCTTCGTCACTGGGATTGGTTTTTCACTCAAGATTACTCTGAAAACTGCTGAAGTCAGCACAGAAATATAGACCAAGACCCATGATTGTCACCTCAGAATTCTTCATTCTCCTCTCAGGGCACTAGTCTGCTCTCATGAACCAAATATGGGGCAAAACCACCATGCTGATACAAATTAAATGAACACCATACTGGCATGTAGAGATTTATTGGCCAGAAGACACCTGGAGTCATCTTTACCAATGTTCTACACCATCAAGACCTCCGAAAATGTGCAGAGGAGCAGCACTAGGAAAACTTGTCACCACCTTTTTCCATTACAGGTATCACTACAGGAAGAAGCATAAGGCTTTAGATGGTAGAAATGGAAAAATCTGATTGGAAAAGCTTTATTGTCTCAGGGGGGCTTTAATGAACAAATTAGCAAAACCCTTCCTTGCTGTCACCTGCACTCCTCAGCTGTGGCATAACCAGTCCTGTTTGGGGGCAGGCCACTTGGACTTTTGAACTTGCTCCTGTTGTCATTTGCATTGAAAACAACTTGTGTTGGGGAATTTAACCACCTACTACATAGTAAAGAGAAATGTAAAAGTGGAGATGATCAAATGGTGGAATGCAGTAGTCTGCCTTCACTTCACTTTGGCCCACAACCCCTTTCTCTATCACTACTCATCACTTGTTCTCCTAGTCATGTCGTTCACCTGATTTTCAGATGCTCTGATCTATCACTTTCCCCTCTGGCTTGAACGGGAGCAGACAGCACCCAGCACTCAGAGTTTCTGATAAAACTGGCTTAAAAGGAATTACTTCTCTGTCAATGAAACTGAAAGCACATTTTTCAGCTCCTTCTCTCTCGCACCTTCTTTTTCTCACCACTCATCCCCCTCCTGCTTTAGGGTACTTTAATATGATAAGGTGTGATGCACAGTTAATCTAAGCTGCTGGTTTAGAATTATTAGTGAGGGCTAGCTAACACATGCACTGTATATACACATTTTAGCATTACCTTTCCAGCACAGTCAAGTCTGTCAAAGGAAGTATGGCTTTATTTTACAGTTTTCCATTATGTTTAATGTTTTACACCTCAGGAATATTTTATAAGTAGGGCATAAGTTGTAAGAGCAATTGAATTTGAATCAGATGCACAGTCTAACTCCAAGTCCCCTATTAACTTTTTCATCTCCCTGCAGAAGTTGTTTCTGTCCATATTTTTATTTCAGCTGGGCTGAGTGGGAGAAAGAACTCTAAGGGAGGTCTTAGCAGATGGTTGTCACAAACTGCATACGGCAATTGAGAATTAGTGTGCAAGCATATGCAACCTGGTACAGTATGAAACATTCCAGCATATGAACACTGAAGTAAATCAAGCTTGGACAGGATTTTTTTTTTTATGATGAAAATTAGGATTTAGTTCCTCTGTTCATCTATGCATATGGGATCTCAGGCTTTCGCAACATATGGGGCCAAGCTCTGGACTTCAGCGTGACACCTTGGAAATCTAGGTAGCTTAACTTAGTATGAATTTGGTTTACTAAGTTTAATGTAAAAATAAAACATGCATAAATACAAACACAGCCATTGTGTGTGTGTGTGTATAGGTATGTATATATGTGTATATATAAAACACCTAATTTAATCTTCATCATTCCCCCTACTCCACAGTCTCTGTAATCTGTGAAAGAAACATAGTGAAGAAAAGAATGAAGAGGAAAGGGGGTTCCAAAAATTCTAATGTGGATACATATGTTGTTGGGTTTCTTTTTCCTTTAGAGAAGCAGCACATTTTCCGGAAAAAAAAAAAAAATTATTGAAACAGGAGAAATATCAAGTGGGTGAGCAAACAGCCTTTAGTAGGTCATGCTTTAAACAAGCAGGAGAAAGGTTTTTGATATCCTGCCTTGAAATAAAGCAATGCTGAGGCAGGTCTCTGGCTAAACTGGGGTTCAGAATAGCATTTGTTCCCCTGTACCCTGCTTTCCAGGCTACAGCAGTGACCCTGATCTAGGCTGGTGTCACCCACCTCCCCCCACCTCCATCCCTTTCTTCTCTATGTGTTTGGGATGTGGAGCAGGGGAGCAGGGGAGGGTTTCAGGAGCAAGTTTTGCTGTGAGGGAGTCTCCTGGAAAATATGCCTTGGTACTTTCTTAACCTTGCCACTTGTCCTTCTTGCTCAGTTATGGTGGAAAAATAGAACTGAAATGGAGACAGGAAAGAATGCAAATACTGGCACAAAAGGAAATACTGAATTACATATTGGTCGACCAAAACACAAATCAACTCAAAACTACAGGAGTCCACCAACATGCACATAAATCATTTATAACGATAATCCAAGACTGGGTCCAAATCTCATTAAAGTATATGAATCCTTAATCTATTTTGGCAAAAAAGAGCCAATACACATTTTTTCTTTTTATCATAAATTACAGTTCTGTGGCACTGTGCAAATATTACCAAGCTGTAAGACAGCTGTGCTCCATTAAAATGTGTAATGGTCGCTGATTTCTTACAGCACATGGTCATCAGGCTGAATCTACAGCCAGTAATTAGGAAGATGAAATGTTTAATTGTGCCTTAATTTTGATAAAATTTATCTGTCACACATCCCGTAGTCAAGCAGTATGCTCACAAATCAATGTCATCAGGCCTGAGCAAGAACTGAAGCACCACACTCTTGTTTCTGACAGATTCATTTGAATATCAAACTGCTCCGGATGAGCCACCAGACTAACAAAACAAATCGAAACTTTCCTGATGAGCACAGCTTCTGTGGCACATCTCACCACCTAGGCTAAAAGACACAGAGGTCAAAGCAAAAGGCAGGTAGTTGCCACTCAGCTCGCGCTCAGCAAGTTCCCTGGGCACAGTAAACCACTTAAAATGTTTTAAAAGCAAAAAAACTTCTCATTTACTTCTTAAACCAGGCTCAAGGATTGTGAGCTGGAGGAGATAGGCAGTGGTTCTCATTTCTTGCTTGCCCCCCACCCCTTATTTGCTCTGCTGGAAAACCATGCAAGGCAAAGCCAGTGCCCATTGTGTAGGCAAGAGGCAATCACTCACTTCCCTGCTGGCAGTACAGCAGTGCACATTACAGCAACCAGTCATGTGCAGATTATTACCACACATATGCATTACTATTTTCTTTCTCTTTTTTTTCCACACCAGAGTCCACATGGCATATCAAAATGGCAGTGCCCTGCCTGAATAGTGCCCAGTTCCATTTTTAAAAAAATGCATGCTTTGTGCTTAACACGTTCAAATATGGGATTCATTTTGTTCATTAATTACTTTTTTCTTTTCCTTCCTTCCTTCCTTCCTTCCTTCCCTTCCTGAGACTTCCCTTCCTCTCCTCTCTTTCCTTTCTTTCTCTCTTTCCTTTCTTCTTTCTTTGTTTCCTTTGCTTTCATTCTTTTGCTTTCTCTTTCTCTCTTTCTTTCTGTCTTTCTTTCTTTATTTCTCTCTCTTGCTCAGTCTTTAAATCTGACTAATAAGAACAGTACCCAAGATAGACCAACTACTTCACCATGCTGGTGGGCATATTGACCCCTGCTCCAAAATGTTTCTTGTTTTCAAAGACTCATTCTTGATATTTCCCACCTGTGCTACTGGAGGATACAGTTGCAATATAGCAATACTCCCACTAGAGGAACTGAACACAGCAGTGATGGGTTAATGAACATAAGCCTTCTATTGCCTGAGAGAAAAGATAGTGCCCATGACTTCAGATGCTGTAGGTGACCCAGAACAGAAGCATTGATACATGGCCCAGAGAGACTCAGGGAAGCAAGGAAAAACATTGGTCTTCTTGTGGGTGGCACAGCAGAGCCCACCAGTGACCCAGGTGGCATGAGTGGGAGCAGTTGTTACCACCTCCTTGATTTGGAGCAAAGCCACACAAATCCTCAGTTATCATCAGATGGTGTTGAGGTTGGAGAAGCTTACCTCCACTTGTTCATTTGACCAAACTTCCTGCTGTTTGGAATCTGTTTTTTCCCTTTTGCACCTATTGAAGCATAAGTCTGTGTGTCCATGAAGAGGCCAAGAGTGTCATTTTCATTGCCCTAAATTACATCCATGTACACACAGCCATGTATTCTGCAGAAAGCTGTAAACAGAAGGCTTTTGAAAAACAGGCAAGAAAGACAGCTTTGGTAGCACCTGCAATTCCAATACCAATTCAGACAAAAACCTAGGACAATATTCAGTCCATTTTTAAGACAGGAGATTGCATTTACTGGGTTGCTTACTCATTTTCTCTACAGTACACTCAGGTGTTTGTCCTTATTTTCTTAAATCTGAGAGCAGGTTTTGCTAACCCTCCCCTGTTAACCTTCAAGCTGATTGTAGTATCTCTACAGCTTTTCTACCATTCATACTCCAGACTCAGAAGATCCTCTGGAATGATTGATCAAATGTCCTGGCTGGGTTGTTCTGTGATGCCTGGTTAGCCCTGTCTCTGCTTAACCTTCACATGAGCTTGATTTTGAAAAGTCTAAACAGATGAGGAACCAGAAATTCTCAGCAATAGAAGTCATAATTAACTGTATGAATATGTTCCTGTCTTGTTTGTAATCATCACTCTGTTGCATTTCTGCTTTGAATATAAAATGTGATGTCTTATCAATGATGCCTCTGACACTGCCTCAGTCTTAACCTGAAGCATGCCATTTATCTGAAATGAGGTTTTTTTCTCCTGATAGAATTCTTGTATTCTTTTCCACGACCAGATGCCAGCTTCAGCAAATGTTGGAGGATCTCATACCTGGACTCTGTTATCTTCTGTAACATATTACATAACATTTGGTTTTTCAGATTTTCAAATAAAATTTTGTATAATCAGATTTGCAATCTAAGAAGCAGGTAAATTCTTTGAAAATCAATTAGCTGCTCTGAGCAGGTCAGTTGTTGGGGTTTGTTTCCTACTTAGAAACATAAATTTACTGGTAGATACTAACTGCTTGCATCAAATAGAAAGGTCTAGCCTTTCTTTAAAATCTACACATATGGAATATTCAAAATATTTTAAATATTGTAAAAATATCATGGGTGACAAAAAGTCCTAAAACTACCCAAGGATGTTATCTTCATTGAAAATCTCACAATTTTGTCTGCAAAACCAACAATAACTGAAGTATACGATCTAGTTAAACTCACCAGCTCCTTCTACCCTAGACAAAAGCCTAAGAACAAAAGTGCTGATTTTGTCCTTCTAGCCTATTACACAAGAACGTACTAAAACAATCATTTTATATCAAAAAAATCATTGAAGAGATATGAAGGATTTTTAACAATGGAGAAAATTATCTGCCATTCAGTCCTCTTGGATTTTGGTACTACTGTTGTGCATCATTTGGATACATCTCCTGTACTCCATGACAGAGAACTCTTAACAAACATTAGTTTGGAGTAGATGTGATATCTTCAATTGTAAGTGCTGAAAAGGAAGGCAGAAGATAATTCACCACAGCTTTCATTTCATCAACCTCTTCTGAAATGTTCCTGCTCTCCTTTATTCTTTCTTATATTTTACAACAGTACTAGAGGCTATAATAAAAAAAAAAAAATCTTTTTTGAATGGCTTTTCAGTTTTGTTCAGCTTGGTTCCAGTTCTTTGATGTTAATGAGACTACATATTTTAATAGTGATTATGACAGTGTTAGAAGCCTATAATCTGTCAAATCCTGTAGTCTCTATTAGCTAAGGTTTCTTATGTAATTGTCTGGTTTCCTTATTTACTTAGTTAATTATATTAACTTAATGCTTTCTTGTAACATCTCAAGAAATAAAGCTGGCAGTCAAAATATTTTTGATGACTAATCTCAAGATCTTTGAGGTAATCAAGCATAAAGTTATAAATTCCATCTGAGGAAGACAAACAAGCAGGTAACTATGCTGCTACCATTAGTGTCATCAGAAGATGATAGTCCTTCTTTTTCTCTTTTGCAGTTATTGGGATTTTTTTCTCCCGACAATCTACAACACTGTAAATTTTCAACTCAGCATGAATAAAGTCTGTGGTACTTCTTTCATGGGTTTCTAGATCAATGTAAATGATCTGTAGGCAGAATCTTAATGCAACCTGTTCACACCCAAGCAGAAGTCTCACCACTTACATTAAAATTTTGTTGTTTGAGGAGTGTCAAAGACCTTTTATTATTTATTCATTTTAGACTACCTATCTGCGAAAAAAAAATGAAAAATGGATGCCTGCCACAGACAGTTCAGCCTGGCTTTCTGAAGAGACAATACAGATGATGGAAAGAGACAAATAATGTGGGTAAGTGAGGAAATGAGAAAAAATGAAAATGTTTTGCTGCGTAAAAAATAGACTCCTCTCTCTCTGCTTAGTCATTGTCAATGGGCATTCTTCTGCTGACTCCATGTTAAAAACTAATTGTAAAGATGTAATTACAGGAGCATAACATGGCAGATTTCTGGATTTAGAAAGAAACTTTTCCCCAAGCATAACAAGTGTCATTAAGAAGAGACTAATGATGCTCACTGTCAAAATCACTGAATTTCTGAGTCAGTATCAGCACTTTCAATGTAGTAGTCTGTGATTAACTTTTCAAATCCCAAAGTATGAATTCCTTCTGATAACTTCCAACTAAAAGAAAGATTCCCCTGTAACCATAAATACGATCATTCTGCAATTTAAATAAAGTCAAAGCTAATGCCTTTAATTATTTCTTCACACCATTCTAGTCCAGTTCCAATTTGCAAAGGGAAATATCAGTATGAAATACATCAAATACTAACTCGGGTTAGTTTGTGCCCATCAATTTTGCTTGCATATTATGTCTCTTCCACAGTCTTTTTCTCCCAACTTTTTGACTGGCAGAATATGAAGATGACTGTCTTTCCCTTGTGAAGCTCCTTTAAGGTCAATCAACTGCCAGTGGATGTAGCAAGCTGCTTTAAATACCTCCAATTGCAGGAGTGCTCTAGGACTGCAAAGTTTGTGATGATAAAAAACAAGTGCTCATCTAGTTTTGGTGTCTGCAAATGGGGTGGCACAATGGTACCTCACTGATCTGCAGAAGTTACAAGCATGCTAATTGATCATCAGTAATCTAAAGATGTTACACAAACCTACATTTCACTTGGCAGCAACTGAACCAAAAAAAGTCATTAGAAGTCAGCAAACATGCTAAAATGGTCAGAAAAATTCTGTAAATAGGTCATAGCTATCACAGCCAATGTCATAATCTTACTTCAGGATGCTACATTCTCCTGCTAATCCATCAATGGAAGGAAAAAAATCGATACGTTTTTAAATCCTCACCTATTGGGGATCTTTTAAACTATTTTTTAAATACCTCAGGAAATCAGTGTCCATGGGTCAGTGGAGTGAAAACTAAAATCTTCAGGAATAACTGCAAGGTGTAGAAAGTACGCTTCAAAATTATTTGGAAGGAAAATAATATGCTGCTTGCATAAAATTCAGGCTAATCATTTTATAGCAGCTTTTTAGCATGTTTTCCCTACCTATGCCCTTTGGTTATTTCTTTATGCACAAAAGTACTGGTATTGAGCTATATGTGCATATGAGCACCACTATTAAGAATCTAGTGATAAATAATGCCTTTTTTGTGTATGAATCTTTTACTCATCTGATCAGAGAAGAGAAATAATGCAAGACCGTGAAGCCTCCAAAGAGAGAAAAGACATTTCAAATAATTTGCCATTAAACAAATAACTTTTGCTGTTTGCAGTATCAGGATACAGCATTTCATGTGCTGAAAAAAATCTAGAAAACATCAACTGTTTTGAGGAAAGCCCTTAGAAAAGAAGGGTGAAGTCTGTTGAATACATTTTCAACATAAACTGTTCATCCATTTCTATTTAGGATTTATTTCTTAGCACCCTGGTTTAGAAGGCTACAAGCCAATGCTTGGTTGTAGTCCAACAACATCCCACATCCCCCAGGCAGATGATTTTACATTATAATAAATTAATATATTTTAAAACCAAAGCCACACATGAACCTAAAAAAGCCATCTGCCAAATAAGGTGCCCCTACTCCTAGGGCAGTATTTGGAGCCTTGCACGGAAAGGTAAAGGGAACACTAATTTTAAGGAATATGCTTAAATTCAGGATTTTCTGGATTATCAGAACCTGGCACAACCCCAAATTTCTGAAAGCTGCTTCCTCAGAAAAATGGGCTCCACAGTAGTGACAGCGGGAACAAAGCCTCATCTCCAGCCTGCGTAACACAGTGTCCATCTGGACAGCGGCCACGGCAGCGAGTGACAGGGGCTAGTGTGGGAGTGGGTCCAGCCTCCAGGTCCCCACTCCAGTCAGCCGGTGGTAGCACACCTCAGCAGAAGAGGCGAGGCTCGGGCCAGCCAATCTGCCTCTCTGCAGTTGTATGGGCTACATACCATGACACCTCAAGCTGCCAGGCTGCTGCCCGCAACGCTCCTGTGCGGCAGCGCGTGCCCGAGCCCCGCCATGCCTCCGCTCTGCCCTCTCACCCTCACTGGGGAGGGGCAGCAGGGGCTTTGTCCTAGAAAAGGACAAAAACCACCTCAGACCTGTTGGACCTTTTGTTACCAGCTGTAAAAAATGAAAGTAAGGAAGCAAATGCAAACATCATGGAGCAGTTCCACAGTCACGATAAAAAGACGTTCAATTGATACTGTGTCTTAAGACAGGCTCGGTGTCTAAATTCTTAACCTGCCTGGTGAAGATGACATTCCCCAATCCAACGGTGTGCTGGGGACATATCTGCCACACAATCACAGCGTTGCTTTCAGGGAGCACTGTTAGATCTGTCGCATGTGCAATAATTGGCTTTTGTTTGAGCTACTTGGACCAGAAAAAAAACCAAAAAAACAACTTCTCCTGCGCTGACCCTGGGCGCCAGCCATATTGAAGAGTGAAGGGTTGTTGGCCTGCGGTGCCAACATACTCCACCTTCACGGGGAGGCCATGCCCCTCACGCTCCAGCAATGCCAGACGGCGCTCGGATGAGGCGGGCTGGGTCTGGCAGGTGGCGGCACAGGAGGTAGTAAGTGAGAGCAGCACAGCATAACTGGCTGAAGCGTAGCAGTAGAATAATATTCTCGCGTCCTCAAAACTGTAGGAGTGTTTTTGACTTTGACTGCTTCCAATACCTAACAAATATGAGATCATGGCTTCTGGCACAAAAAGGACGAGTTTGTTGCCATGCCAGTAAGACTGCCAGTGGTGGGAGGAGGTGTCACCTACCCTGTCCCAACAGGTAGTCCATTGACTTCAAATCAGCATCAACTCCTCCTCTGTATACTGCCCCAAAGGGCTTTGTATTCACCCAGTCAGCACCCATGCAAGCCAGCAGCTCCCCCAGAAGGATCCTTCATGGAGCAAATCCCCCTTTCTTTTGAAGCAGGAAGGGCAATGTGGTATGCAACCTCATAGTCTGGCTTTGTTTGCTGTTTTAACTCTTTGAAGCAAATAACTCTTTGTTTTCAAAATGTGCTTCTTCTAAGGAACACAGACCTACAGAAGCAAGAGCAAAAATTGAAACGTGAGAGCACAGGCAGATGAGCTTACAAGCACTGGGCCCAAACAGCCAGAAAACTTCACTATGCAATAAAAATCCATGAATTATTGATTTCACTAGCTGAAATGAAGATTCATTTTTGAAAAGCTGGTTTTGGTACAAAAATAGAAATACACTGGACAGAAAAATGTTGTAGTGCAACCTTTTAACAAGTCATTCTCCAAAATGTGTACAAACACCTCATTTTCCAGTTCCAAATATTTCAACACCTAATATTTTTTTTGCCAAAAAATGCTTGTGTCTGCCAGATAATTTAAAGGAGAGCAAGTTTGAAGCAGTTTTGCACTCTGGAGGATCTATCTATTCTATCAGTAACTGTGTCTGTGATTCATGGATGAGACTGCTAGAAGGTAGGATAAAGGGAATGGCTCTAAACTTCAGTGACACATATTGTTCTGTTGAATGCCCAAAAAACAGAGGAGAGAGGATGTGTATGTGTGTAAATGTGTGTGTAAAAATATCACAAATTCATACCAATGTGCTGATAGTCTGGGATACCATTAGAAAATAGTATATATTTGAATGCACTGCAATTATAGTGAGATTATAGTAATGACCTGTGTTTTATGAATCCTCCAGACCAATTTGGCCTTTCATCTGGCTAAACATTTGGCCAACACAGTTCTGAGATGCTAAGGAAGAAGGAACCTGGTCAGAAATGTGCAGGCACAGTAACAGCACAATGAATGAGACATCCTGTTTACATCAGGAAGAGCACCAGCCAATAAGGATTTTGGATTACTTCTATATACACCAACTGAATCAAATGAGGGTCTGAAAGGGGGGGGGGGGGGGGTCATTCTGTTATTTGGTGTCTAAAGTGAAGAGACAAAATAACGTTGATTGAAAAAGCAAATTTCTTCTTGTTCTTTCTGCAAAGAATTCTCCCACCAATGGAGTCTGGTCCAGGCACAAGAACCACAAATAAGCCAATGGAAGGTAATCTGGGAGTTGGCCAGAAAACCAATAAAGGGCCCACAGGAATCTGATCCAGAGAAATTTTGGTTTGTCCTAAATAAAATACTTGCAAAACAGAGACTCGTTGCTGCTTTTATGGGTTTGCTGCTGATTTGATCCATTTCCACTTGCAAGCCTTCATTGGTATTGGCTGGACTGATGTTTGCCTCTGAGATCAAGGTGTGTGATTCTCTCCTCTCACAGCTCTCTTAGGAACATTCAACAGGAAAGCCTGAGGAATTGTTTTGCACTTTAAGGAAGAATTAAAGGAAAGAGAGGAAGGGTAAGATAAATCACAGATAAAACCAGTGAGATGCATCTGTTTTGGTGAATGAGTCAAATGCGAACAGAGGAGAAAAAAGGTTAAAGTCTGCAGACATCAGAAAGCTGATGTGCAGCTCTGGTCACAGGTACCTAGATTTCTTGCACTTTATGCTGCTCTCATCTAAATCCTTCTGTTGGTTAGTGCATTATGGTCATTATGGTCAACTTCTATGTTACTATGGAGAAAAAGAAACTATGGAGAACAGTTTGTCTTAAAAAAAAGATCTGTGCTTTTAGAGATGTTTGTATTTGAAGGTGCAGTGAAATCACTCAAAACCAGCTCTTTCCTTTTAATGGAAAATTGTCGCTGAAGGGTATGTTTAAAGTAATACCACAGCAAAAAGGTACTTCTGAAGAAATTCCTTGCAACTATGGCGCTATGCAATTGTGGTTTTGGTCAAACTACACTTCTGTTCTGGGGAAATATGCTTAAAAGGTATGCACTGATTTTCTGGGCTTTTCTTTTGTAAGAATTGTCAACTGAATTTATTTAGTTCCTATGGAATAAGGCATCAGGCATTTGTTGCTATTTATAAATACAATTTCTGCAGATGTAAGCTCAGATCTGATGAGAAAAAGTGATATTCTTTCTGGATTGAGTATCACTTCAAATTGCAAAAGGCTTGAAAGGCATATTCTGTTCCTAGTTTACCTCCATGCAGTGCAACAAAATTCAGATAACCTGGAATGCAAAATGAAAGCAAAAATCCAATTTGCACTGATATCTGTGCTCATTCTTCACTGAGTATGAAAAGAAAGAGAAATCAAAGTGCACCCTTCTTTTTGATAAAATATGTATGATTCTGATTCAAAGCAGGCAAAGATGTGATGCAAAAGAAGGTTCTTGATCTAGAATGGAATCAAGCTTTATGGTGCAGTGAGATTACCAGGTCAGAAGCTTCATTACTTCCCAATGGGAATCATGTCTTCTCTTGTCAGCATATTTTCAAATCATAAAATCATTTTAGTTGGAAAAGACCTTAAAGATCATTGAGTCCAACCATTACCATAACAAACCAAGTTCACTAATAAACCATGTCCCTAAATGCCACATCTACATGTCTTTTAAATACCCACTGGGATGGCAACTCTATCTCTTCCCTGAGCAACCTATTTTGATGTTGAACATACTTTCAGTGAGAAGTTTTTCCTAATAATCAATCTAGTCCTCCCCATGTGCAACTTGAGGCACATTTCCTCTTCTCCTATCTCTTGTTAGTTGGGAAAAGAGACCAACCCCCACCTGGCTACAACCTCTTTTGAGGTAGCTGTAAAGTGTGATGAGGTCTCCTCTGAGCCTCTTCCAGGCTAAACAGCCCCAGCTCTCTCAGCCACTTCTCACAGTACTTGTTCTTTAGACTGTTCCCCAGTTCCCTTGCCCTTCTCTGGACACTCTCCAGTGCCTCAATGTCCTTCTTGTAATGAGGAGCCCAAAACAGAACACAGGATTGAAGGTGCAGCCTCACCAGTGCCTAGTGCTTGGAACAATCACTGCCCTAGTCCGTGCTGGCCATGCTATTGCTGACACAAATGTTGGCAAGTACTTGCATTTGCCTGAAATTCCAATATTTTTTTCCTATTTATAATATTGCATTTGGAATGATAACTATTTTATTGGGAAATAAGTTCTGCAAGTTTGATTAGATCATTTTACTAAGATTGGGTTCAAGGAGTGTACATTGATTATCATGCCCGGAGCTTATAGATCTGGTCTGGTATTTTTTGAAACACTACATTCATTGGGTGATGAAGCCCTGCAATAAAGGGAAACTAATGGAAGCAATTAGGAAAGAACACCTGTCAGTGGAAGACTGCAACCCCTACGTTGACCATAGCCAGAAATTGCTCCCAATTGTTATTCACAACAATGGAAGACCTCTGGACTGTGAATGCAGGCAATGATGGACTGCAATAAAATTTGCAAATGAGTTTTCACATTGTCCCATAAAATTCTATGACTTTGTCAATCTGTGTTGATACAGACCAACACATGGCTAAGCAATAAAATGATGTAAGAAAGGTGCTGATCACTATTATTGATGAAAAGTATCTCTGCACTTCTGAAGGATCTGCGACCAAATTTTCCATTGTTCACAAACAGGTCTGAGAATATTGTTTCTGACCTAATCATTGGTGGAAGTTTAGCCTTATGGAGCAGGCTAGGTCAGCTAGCATTCTCCATTCCACATTCACAATAACAAAGTTATTTGTAAGTCAGCCACAGCAGCAAAGCTGTAAGGAAAATGCCTTTCTGCACTGTATGGATTAGCCAGCAGATGACACAGAACTGTTCATTTTACTAGAAATACACATAGGCATAAACTGTCCACAAAAGGATCCATTTTCAACTTTAAGAGCTAGAGAGATTTTTAGAAGAAGTAATTCATATTATCCAGCACGTGCTTCTTTTGCAGTTCGCAACTGGACGATAAATATTTGACACACTTTTTAATTACTCAGTTTTCCCTGTGAAAATAGGAAAGTGGAGGGAAGGGGAGGAGATGCAGCAGCAGTATTAGAGACTGAGGAAGAGGTGTGGGAGAAAAGAAAAAGAGATGCTAAGAGGAGTCTGTTTGCAGTGACATCCATGGAATTGGCACACTGTGTGTGAACCAGGTGCATTTGCATAAGAACCATGAAAGACCTATGACCATCAGATCTTCATGTCCTTCAAAGGACCATGGTGTCAGCAAGGGAGAGACTGCTAGGATTGACACAAGATCTCCAGTAGAAACCTGAGAAGTCAAACAAATATTACTTTTCAAATTCTTGTCACCGAAACATCTGAGAAAAACATTCTTCCTAGTTTACAATTGTGTGACTGTTTTTCAATTGTTATTATTCTCCTGTAAAACATGTATATAGCAATTGTTTTAAATAGAACAGGCTGTTCCCTTTCCCCTACATATTCTTCCCCTTACTGCTGTAGTGTAACTAAATGAGACTATTTCATGCCTCCAAAAAAATCCCAGCTACAAAATGAACATTTAATCAATAGACTTAATTTAATTCAATAACAATGAGCTGACTCTCTTCAGGGCCTAATTTTCCGTTCTCTAAAGATAGTAGGACCAAATTTTTTTTGTTCTGCAACTGTTTACATACAATGAGACACAAGCCTGTATATAGAAATAGATTAATTAGAAAACTATTAAAGAACTATAAATTGAAAAATAATTATAATTAAAACAATGCCGATTTTGCTTGAGTAGAATCTTGCACCCATGATTTAAATGTAATTTTTCAGAAGGCAGATAGTTACTGCCACATTTCATTCTCTCTCCTCTTTTCTTCATCTTCTCTTTTTTCATTTCATTTTTCAGGAACCAGGTACAGAAAAGGTTTCTGCACATGTGCTCACAGCCTGATATATTTCACAGAACCTTACAGTTCAGAAGACTACTACAAATAGCTTTTACTCACAATGTAGAACAGCATCAGAAAGAGGTACCAAGACTGGTCTCTCTGTCTTATTTGTTCTCTCTTAATAATTTCTTCAAACCCTAACAGTGATTTGTAGAAGAAACATACTTCTTACTCTTAATTTCAACCAGTCCCAAGCAAGCATGTCAGGCTACATCTGTCTGGTAACTGTATAATTTTCACACCTAGAAATACAACATTTTATTGAATCCATCCAAAACTTTGTATTAAATTCCCACTCATATGGAAGAGGAAAACAGAAGGTAAATTGGAATAAAAGTTTTTAACAATGAAGAATTCAATCAGATTTACTGAATGTTCTGTAGTACAAATAAAGAAATCTAATAGGTTTTTGCGTTTCTTCTGCCTTGGTCTTTATTTGTAGCAAGCTATGAAAGTGGTAAATAGTAGAAGGGAAATTAACATGTTCAGCTCCTTCTTCAAAATGGGGAAATTTGTCACACATTTTGTGAGATGAGACAAGTGCACAAACAGTCAGCACTGCACCCATTCTACAGAGGTTCAGCCACACAGTCTGGAGAACAGAGCTTAGCAGCACACGGAGGCAGCACTGAGGCAACAGGCACAAGTTGTAACAAGAAAACTGAAATGACATAGCAGGAAACAGTGATTCACTGTGTAGGAGGTCAAAGGCTCGAACAGGTTAGCAGAGAAAATGTGAAAACTCCATCTTGGAGATATTCAGACTTGCCTAGACACATGTGCCTGATGCAAATAGTCTTGTGTTGAGCAGGGCTTTAGACCAGATAGGTGGCCCAATGTTCTTCCTAAATTGCTCTATGACTTTATGACCCTGTAGAGTGACCTTGTAAGTTGCCTCGCCTCCACATTTCCCATAAAGTTTCTTTTAAAGAATTGGTAATATCACCCCTTTCTTGAGTCACTGTGGGACAAATGAAAATGATGTTTATAAAGGAGCAATCTGACTATAAACTATGGTCAGGTCCACAAATTTTGTTGCAGTTAGGAGGAACGTGAAGCCAAATTACTCATTGCTAATTCTTGAAATAAAACAAAGACTGAATAGGAAGCAAGAAAAAAATACAAACCTCCCTCTTTTCCAGGAAGGGAGATCTATCACCAATCTCTGGACATGGAGCTCTATAGTGAGACCATGGTGAGAACACATGAGTCATGATTAATATCTCTGGGATTCATTTTTTTGTGAGAATGGTTCCCAATCCCAGATAATGGCAATCACATTTAATGATAATTTCACTAAATTTAACATTTTAACCTTTTTTTTGTCTTTCTATTTTTCTTTAGGGAAATTCTCATGAGCGAACAAACATGAAAAACAGATGGATGTATAAAAGAATTTGTGAGTGCCAATACCTTAATATAACCTTAAAATGAAGAATAACCATTGAAGTTATAGGTAGGTGTTTTTTTACCTGGGCCACATGAGACATAATTGTTCCTCCTGGGAATGTTTCCAGCATAAGCCTTATTCTGAGACATGTTTGCCTTCAGAACACAGGATTGAAGTTGTCTTTATCTTTTATCTTTTGTCTGATAAAGTGCTAATGAGGAGCATGGATGGGTCTGTTCACCTGGAGTTTGTTGAATGTCATGTAAGAACTTCACTCTTCTCTTTTAGGTTTGTATCTTCCTTGGCTTAATCTAGGTTACAGCTGAACAACCAGGAATAGTTTCTTTTTAGTATAACAGGCTGGCAGCCTTATTCAAATTGAACAGTTCTTTGCTTTCAGCGTGATCTCCTAAAATGTGGAAACTCGTCTCATTCTGCAGAGGTTGATCTGCACAGGACAAGCTGTGAGGTTAGAGCTTGAGGTGGGACATCTGGCAAGGAAGTGTGGAACACTGCAGTACTCATGTAGAGTAAAATTGTGTAGAGTGAAATTATTTGTGATTTGCTTCATGCACAGAAGTCTTCCTGCATAAAATCTTCAAAAAAGACCTCAGCAGGTACTTGAGGAAATACCTAAAAGACTGAGTTTTTATTTTCGTCACATATGTGTTAGTATTTAGAAGCATATGTATTTAGCATGCTAACTGATGCAGAATTTATGGCTAAACTCTTTAGTTCAAGAAAACAGTATCAAACTTTCATTTTAACTTTCCACTAATGAAAAGAGTAGATCAGGTATGAGAAGGGGGAGAGAGAAGGGGACAGGGAATATGCAGAAAATCTCAAAGAAAAATATTTATTAAATAGGAAAAGATTTTGCTAGCTCAAAAGAATAAAGAAATCTGGCAGTTGCACTGCATCTACATAAGAGATGTATACCAGGAATCAAAATAAAAGATTGTTGGTTATAACAACTGTATTTTCAGTGTAAGATAAGGTACTCTTAAGGAAGTAATGGAATTATTGAATCTGTCTGTATTTTGAGTTCAGTATATAAATTTATATGCAATACCTTCTTCCATTTAAATCTCATTAGTTCCTATACGGCATTTCTGAATTTATTCTTTGTGCATAATAACCAAGAATTATCTCAAAAAACCTCCCAATATTGAGACATCCCTCTAAGTTCCTGATTAGAAAGTATTTCCAGGAGTTGGGTTAATCTCATCTGAGCATTAGCCCCATCTAATCAGTCACTCTAGTGATAGGAGAGGATCCAGGTTTTCCAGTGCATGTTTCATCTGGTCTCTAGGACAAGAACTTTAGAATGAGATGAACCCCACTAAAGTACAACTTACCCAATCTGCCTCTGTTAGGACAGAAAGATTACTCTCCTGTAGTCATCTAGCTCTCTTCAGTGCCTTCAGAGAAAGTGTACACAATTATTTGTGATTCAGTGTCTGACTTTCAAGTGACTGAAGTCTATGCATAGCGTAGTAAATATTCACCAAATGTTATTCCAAGAAAATCCCACAACTTACCAGCTGTGGTAAAACCAATTTCTGTTTCCAGAGCAAAACTCATTATGTCCTTAATATAAGCTTATTAGCATAATAAATATGATACAACTGAGCAAAGTAACATTAAGAGAGAAATAATTTAAATTTTGCCAGGAATCACATCCAGGTTTTGCATTACTCTTTCAGTACCCTAATGCATGGAGCCCTTTCCAATACGTCTCCTGTCCCAGTTGCCACCTACTGCAATGACTGGCAGGCAGCAATGGCTCCATATGGCCTTTTCATTTCTTATTGTCATTTCTGGCATGTGTCACAATAATTTTTGGCCCACCAGAAAGGTGTGGCTGTGCTGGCATACAGCAGTAGGACAGGAAGAGCTCACTTTTGTGCATGTTGAAAAGGTCCCTCATTCTGGTCACAGTCACCCTGGGCATCTGTGATTAAGCAGGCTTTGTCAGAAGCCTTGGATCCACTTGCTCTGGTGTCCTATTCACTATCTTAAAAAAAATAAAAGCAAATTATTAGAAGTAGCAGTTCCATTTTATTATATATTAATCCCCATAATAGCAAGATATGAATTATCAAAACCAATTTATTGCTCAGGTTTTGAAAATTGTTTGAAAGACAATATCCTTTTATTTAATTTAGTTGATGTATTTAGTTTGACCAAGAATAGTTTTTAATATTTAGAAGAATAAAACATACTTTTGCAGAGCATGGGAAGAATTTATCCCAGGCATTGACAAACAAAGAAATGTATACAGGATATCCATGCACATGACAAAATCTCAGTCTGCAGTTGGCCTAGTAAGAGAACTACTGCTGAGAAGTCAAGGTCATTTCCAGTGTGTTAATCTCAAAGCATCAGGACATGATCATGCTTTTAGTTTGGTAAATATGGAAAATCCACAGAGTTGTCTGGGTAATTAAAACATTGGATGCCCCACTGGTCATTCCTAACTCAGTTATCAGCAAGAATCTCACTAATCATAAGTCAGGGATGAGTCTGTGCATGTGCTGTACATGTGGCTTTCTGCATATGTCTGCACATCATTTCACAGGAAACTATTTCACACTACACCAGCTTGGTGAGTAGCTGTTGTTCACACCCACCAAGAAATAAGTACATGTGAGAATAATACCTTTACAACTTTGAAATGTCCTTAGACAGACTTTTAATCTCCAGGCCATCAACCTGCTGTGAACTCTCCTCCTGACTTTTCACACTTACAGAGAACAGGAGTCAAGCAACACACCATAAGGCAATATGAAAAGACAGAAAAATTCTGGGAAGTGCAAAATTAAGTGCAAATAAAAATATGTCATCTTTTAAAAATATGTGGCTGTTTTATCTTATATTTACACATAAGCATGCATATACTGATATAAATTTGATTAGTAAATTAGATTGCAGTGCTCAAAATGCAAGATGATACTGATGTATTCTAACAATAGTCTTCAGTTCCATCTCCTTGGTGTCTGCTCCATATGTCATGGCTGGCACAAAAACACCAGTAGTTAAAACACCTGTGTTTTCACAGATTTCCTACCAACATTAAGTTTAACCTCTGAAGGTCTTTTCATTCAGTCTGCTACTATTATTTGTATATTGAATGAAATATATATCTCAGTAAGGATATAGCACATCAAAGTTCATGACCTCAGGGTTTTTCAGCTCAAGGCCTTGATACGGTGCTACTATAAACCTTGATATCAACATTGATTGATCATTTTTAGAGAAAAAAAAAAAAAACAAAAGAAAAAATACAAGGCAATGCCTACTTATGTGCATCATTCTAAAGAGAGAAAATGAAAAAATGAAGGGCATATCATGCTGAGCAGGAGAGTTAGTATTTAATGATAACAGATGATAACATTTGTAAACCTTGTATTTTAATTTGTCTTTTTCTGGTTTTTTTATTTTCTTGTTGAGAGGTCTACAGTCCATGATATAGAGAAGTGGCCACTGGCAGGTGAAAAGCAGTAATGTGAGTTAAGGATGGATTTGAAAGGGGAGGGTCTTGATGGTTGGCGCAGTGGAGGCAGAAGGTTGTTTCAAGGACATGGAAAAAGCTCACACAAAGGATAATGGGAGGAGTGCATAGAAGGAGAAATTAAATAGAAGGCAAGTAATAGGAAAACAGAAAGAGGAGGAAAGAATCCAACAATTTGAGCATGAAGAATCTTAGTATTGTAAAAGACAAAGATTTCAAATGAAAAGGAAGAAACAGTGCTTTAAGGCCTTCAAAAATTGGGATAAAGGGAAAGGGAAATGGAGAGCAGAATACTCTGTAGATAAAACAGGAGTGACCACAGTATCAAGAGGTGAGAGAATATGAGGCAATGTATTTTAGCAAGAGAATTACTGAAAGAGAATTACTGAAGAATTACTTCAAAATTAAATTTCAAGAAAATTATTTGTGGGAAGTGACTAGGCATGTATGCCATGTCATGTTTTTTAGCTTAAAATCTAAATTTCTGTCTCTGATGACAGGGGTTTACGAAATTTATTTTTTTAGGAGGAAGTGCTCCCCGTTCTTTTTGTTTGCTGCAAGGGAGCTAATCCTTGATCCTAAGACCTTTGATCCTTAATGTCATTGGGATTCACAAAATCTGAGGTATAACTTCAATCCCTTTAACATGTTAACATCAGTTTGCTAGCTGAATGGTTTTTATGGGGGATTTTTGGAGGTGGGTGGGTTCTTTTTAGTTTACTTACACAAGACAGCAGAAAGTTGAAAATATGATTACCAACCAAGAGCAGCCAGGTAGAACTGTATTTTGCACACACTACTAAATGCCCCAGATTCTTCAGATTTGTCATTTCCTTTTCCTCTCAAACTGCATCATAACACAAGCTGCATCATGAACAAGCCTGTGTCCCTAGATGTAGCAGATGTATAATACTTTCTAAATTACTCAGTTAACCCAACATTCTGCCTAAAATAGTTCTCCTCTTCCTTGCCACCATTGCCACTTGAATCATCCTGGTCTGGATAGCAGAGGAAGTGAACAGAACATCTCTCTGCACACAGTGCACAGATGGGAGAGTCCATCCAATTTAAAGAAGTCAAAATGGCAGCTGTTTCCACTGGACTTTAGATGTTTTCAAAGAATGCAGCTTGGTAGGACAGTTTTGGTTTACTTTAAACAATTCACAAAAAATCCACTCTACAATTGCCTGCAACAAAATGTCACCTCCCTGTAAAGAATGATTAAGACAGGCAATGCTGAACTTCACAAACAGGCTGTCTGACAATCTTGCTCCGTCAATACATGCTAGGGAATCATCATCCAAACAAACTAGACAAGCTGTCTCTTTTGACATCTGCTCCTGTTTCAGTACATGAATTATACTCTTGGGTTATCCCATTTTCAGCTGCTTCCACACTGGTGCCATCTCACAACTTACCTATTCCAACAATTTGTCCATCTTTTTAACTGTATGCGTAAAGGAATAAATAGTATAGAAAGAATACCCAGAGACATATTACTGGCATTTTCCGGGATGACAACTATATAAAATGGGAGCACAGAGGGCTATGGGTTTACATGGAATTCTTAAAAAGTCTGTATATGTCATTAACAAAAAATTTTAAGCAGTCAGTGCTAATAGTCTGTAAATATGTGAAATCGTGAGATTATTCTGTTTATTGACATCACACTAGTAATGAAAACCTCTGCCCTCCTTTTGGTATCTTTTTTTATTTAAATAGTAAGGATTCTGATCAAGGACAGTATCTCTCTATCCCCTTGAACAGTTCTAGGAATGATATTTCAATCTCATGTTGACTTTTAGGTTCTTTTAAGGCCATTGTTACTTACCTTCATTAATGACATAGACAAAGGAATCAACCTCAGCAGATTTCCAGATGACAACAGCCTGAGTGCTGCAATTGAGATACCTGAACAACAAGGTGGACAAGCTTGAGAATGGGCCCGTGGGAATCTCATGCAGTTTAAAAAGACCAAGTCAAGGTGCTGCACCTGGGTCAGGACAACCCTCAGTATCATTCCAGGCTGGGGGATAAACTGATCAAGAAAAGCTCTGCTGAGAAGGACTTGGGGTGCTGGCGAGTGAGAGCCTGGACACGAGCCAGCAATCACAGGATCACAGAATCAATTAGGTCGGATAAGATCTCTGAAATCATAGAGTCCAGCCTGTGACCAAATGCCACCATGTCAGCTAGACCTTGGCACAGGGTGCCACATCCAGTTTTTCCTTAAACAAGGTGACTCCACCATCTCCCTGGGCTGTTCATTCCAAGGTCTAACCACCCTTTCTGTGAAGAAATTCCTCCCGAGATCCAACCTAAACCTCCTCTGGCACAGCTTAAGACTGTGTACTCTTGTCCTATCATTAGCTGACTGTGAGAAGAGGTCAGCCCCCACCTGCTTTCAGGTAGTTGTAGAGAGCGATAAGGTCCTCCCTGAGCCTCCTTTCCTTCAAGCTAAACACTTCCAGCTGCCTCAACCATTCCTTACTGGCTCCAGACCCTTCACCAGCTTTGTTGACATTCTCTGGACCCATTCCAGGACCTCAATGCCCTTCATGTAAGGAGGGGCCCAAAACTAAATGCAGGATTCATGGTGCAGCCTCACCAGTGCTGAGTACAGAGAAAGAATCACTTCCCTGGTCCTGCTCGTCACACTGTTCCTGATACAGGACAGGATGCCATTGGCCTTCTTGGCCAACTGTGCACATGCTGGCTCATGTTCAGTCAGCTGTTGACCTGCACCCCTAGGTCCTTTTCCACCAAGACACTTTCTAGCCACTTTGCCTGTAGCGCTGCAGGGGGTTTTTGTGGCCAAAGTGCCACAAGGACCTGTCACTTGGTCGTGTTAAACCTTATGCCATTGTCTCAGCCCATCTATCCAGCCTGCCCAGGACCCTCTGCAGAGATCTCCTATCCTCCAGCAGATCAATGCTCCCACTCAAATTGGTGTCATCTCCACATTTGCTAATGGTAGACTCAATCCCCTCATGCAGATCACCAATAAAGATATTAAAGTGAACTAGGCCCAAAACTGATTCCCAGGGGACACCACTAATGACTGGATGGAGCACCATTCACCACCACTCTCTGGGCCCAGCCATCCAGCCAGTTCTTAACCCAGTGAAGAGAGCACCTGTCCAAGCCATGGCCTGCCAGCTTTTCCAGTAGTATGCCATGGAAAATGGTGTCAAAAGCTTTGCTGAAGTCCAGGCACACAACATCCACAGCCTCTGCCTCATCCACCAGACAGGCTACCTGGTCATAAAAGGAGGTCAGGCTGGTCAAGTAGGACCTGCCTTTCTTAAACTCATGCTAGGTGGACCTGACCAGGCTGACAACCCTTTGGTTGTCCTTTATGTACCATGTGATTGCACTCAAGATGATCTATTCCATAACCTTGCGGCACCAAGGTCATGCTGCTAGGCCTGTAGTTCCCCAGATCCGTTCTTCCATCTGCTTGTGGATGAGTATCACATTGGCCAACCTCTAGTCATCTGAGAGCTCTCCAGTTAGCCAGGATTGATAATAAATGATGGACAGCAGCTTAGTGAGGTCTTCCACCAGCTCCTTCATCACGCTAGGATTACTCTTATCCCATCCCATAGACTTGTGAGCATTTAAGTGTCTCAGCACGTCACTGATTGCTTCCTTCTGGATTATGGGAGCTCCATTCTGCCACCTGTCCCTATCTACCAGCTCAGGAGGCCTGAGGGTAACCAGTCTTGCTATTGAAGAGGCAAAGAAAGTATCAAATACTTCAGTGTTTTCTTCATCTTTGGTGACTATATTGCCCCCCTTATATCCAGTAAAGAATGGAGCTTTTCCTTGCCACTCCTCTTACTATTAATGTATTTATAAAAACACTTCTTATTATCCTTTACAGAAGTGGCCAGATTAGGTTCTAATTGAAATTTGCCTTTCTAGCATTCTTTCCTCATGACCTAATGACAGCCTTCACTTCCTGAGTCACCTGCTCCTTTTTCCAAATGTGATACACTCTTTTGTTCCTCTCAGCTCCTGCAAAACTCCCTGCTCAGGCAGTATGATCTCCTTCCTCACAAGCTCGTCTTTCCACACAGTGGGATGACCTGCTCCTATGTCTTCAAGATTTCTTCCTTAAATTATATCCAACCTTCCTGGGCCCTGTTTATAAGGGCTGATTCCTAAGGGACAGTCCAAATAGGTGTCCTGGATAGGCCAAAGTCACCCTCCAGAAGTCCAGTCCAATGTGCTCTTGCAGCCCAGAAAGCCAACCAGTCCTGGGTTGTACCAAAGGCAGCATGGCCAGCAGGTTGGTGATTCTATCCCTCTGCTCTGCACTGGAGAGACCTGACCTGGAGTGCTGCATCCAGCTCTGGGTCCTCAGCCTGGGAAGGACACTGACCTTTTGGAGCTAGTCCAGAGGTGGGCCAAGATGATCAGAATCATGGTGTAAGTCTCCTGTGAGAAAAGACTGAGAGAACTGAGATTGTTCACCCTAGAAAAGAGAAGACTTCAGGGGGAACAGAAAGATTCCATATCAAATTACACAGGGAGCAGTTTTGCGTACTAAGTAAGATTTTTTTGGGAGTAGAGTGATAGTTTCTCTTAGGACATGATTTGGCACAAAGAGATGGAGAATCTGTACATGATGCAGATGAAAAAAATTTAGAGATTCCTTTAAATTTTTATCCATACAGATGTACAATGTACAAAGTAGTAACAGTTTTTCCATCATTTGAAAATTGACCAAGATTACAGATCCACAGCTAAGTGAGTTCTGCAGGGCTACTTAACTCACTGGACAACTGAAAGATCAGGTCTGGAAGCTAAAGCTAGTAGCATCCAAAATGAAAAGCTTATCTTTTCAGCACAACACAACGTGCCTTACAAAAGGCACTGACAAGTGAAGTTTCCTCTAGCAACTGAATGACATAGCAAGCAGGGCTATTAATAAAATGTACTTTTGACCAGTATCTAAAAGGTCCTTTACCATTTCTACAAATATTTCTGAATTTGAACTTAAATGATAAACAAAGGTAGTGGATTGGTAAGTTTCCATTTTAGCATACCTTAAATTTTCCAAGGGGAAAATGTTCCATGTGTAAAATGTCAAGCAGCAATCCTCATTAATAACCCTGCCAGGCCAAGTGACCCAGCCAGAATGACTTACCAAGAGTGGTCACTATGCAGCAAAAAAAATTTTCTTCACAATTAATGACAATCAAAGAGATGACTGATTAGTTACTGTCATTATTCACTCAGTTTTTTTATTCTGACGCACTAAAGTTTGGAAAACACTGAGAGCTGGAAAAAATTCTTTTGTGCTTTTCAGGAGGTAGTTTGTCTTTTTTCTTATTATCCTTGAAGTAGCACTGCAGGAGCTAGAATACCACAATTATTTTTTGGCCATGAAACATGCATGGCTGAATTAAGAGTTCAAGAGATGCTTTGCAAAGCAAATCCAATGAGAACAAATATTGGTCTATTATTTTTCAGCTCTCTTTACAATGAAATAAAATCTATGTAGCAAAACTACTTTCATTTACATACACTTTACTCTCATAGTCATCACAGACCTGGAGGTGAAAATTAAGTTACAACAAACATTTCTGCTTTAGTATCTGTAAATTCATGCAAATGTAATTAATTCTGCAGCAAAAAATTTCAACAGGCTACAAGGCATTCTGGAGAAGTAAAATTGAAAAGCATATCCAATGCACTCACTGAAATTTTAAGTCCCTGTGATGAGACTTTTTAATTTATAGCAACCAAATGTTTAGGATATTTTTTGCCTACTTGGATAATCAAAGAACTTTTATACTAAAAGTGCAGGAATACTGTCAGATTTTAATCGTAAAAAAATTACCAGATTAATAGTGGTCTTTATTCCCCAAGAAGTGATAAAAGTTAGATAAGAGAAGCTGTGACTGGTTTGGTGGATGAAAAAGGAAAACACTAAAGTTAAATGAAAAATAGTGTAAAATACTGTCAGTTTCCTGGAAAACCAATTAATTTTGACAATATTTATTTTCCTATTTCTAACTTTTTCCTTCATCTCAACAAACTTCAACAAGCAAGATCTACCACTGCCTAGAGCTCATTGTCCAACCACCGAGAAGAGGAAAGGGAGCATTAAGCCTGGAAAGTGTAACAGAGCTGGCAAACAATCCCCAAATCCCTTCTGCTGAATCCCCAAAACCCAATAATCGCCACAGCACATAAATGAGAGATTCAGCAGGCTCTGACTGCAAAATGCATGAAAGAAACATTCTCTAAAAGTGGCCAAAGATTCCTATTTAGTAGTGTAGTAGGAAATATTCCTAAGAGTGACAAAGATTTGAGTGCACATGAAACCACACTGTGTAGAGGAAAGGTTCAAAGTCACAAGTGGACCTGACTTAGTCCAAAACCAAAGATGTGAGTTCAAGTCCATCTGTATGAGTTGGCATTACCATAAGTTCTGCCCCAATTCTCAAGATGCACAACCCCTGAAAAAGTCTCAACTGCGCTGTGACTGAGAGAAGTGCCATGAGCTTTATCAACAGGAAAGGGTCATGGTGTTTCTGAGATGCAGTAAAAATATAGGTAATAATCTTAATTATGAATGTTATCAGCCTCTCCATTTAATATTAAATTGTTAAAAAGTGAAGTGCTGCATTGATTTTTTTCATTGTGTCTGTTTAATTTCTTGATTATTTCCCCCTTGTAGATGGGGAGATTGGGCCAAACAGAACAATAAAAGTAGAGATCACCAGTATAGAACCAAATTTTCAAAGTAAATCACTCATAGGGAGCAGAATACCAATACTCCTTTCTTCATTCTCTTAGTACTAAGATATTTGTATTATTATAATTACAGAGCAGGACCAATTAATGGAATTAGACTGGAACAAACTCCACAGATAAAACACTCATATATTTTTTTCTTTTTCTACAAGACAGTTAATAAGCTGAGTATTCTTCATGCTCCTTTATTATTTTTCCTCTGCAATGGCATAATTCCAACACTAGGCACACCTTACAGTGTGAAATAGCATCACAACTGGAGCTACGTGGGATTAAGAGTTCCAATGGAGGGACTGAACCCAAGAATTTGGTTTTTGCCATTGTATTTTAGATGGAGGCTGACATTGTCAGATGAGGATTTTGCGTTAGTGAGAGACAATTTCATTAGACATACAGATAGTGCATTATTCTTGCACTGAGCCAGAGTACAGCAAGGAGTCCATTCTGCCCTCACAGGGATGAGAACAAATAATAAAAGCTACAATGGAGTTGTACTACTGCACAAGCTATTCTGGGGTAAGAATGGAGACAGACTTTCATCAATATCTATGGTTTTTCCCTGTTGGGTGCAAATGTCTCTACTGGTTCACATTATCACTCAACCTGCTAATGTTCTAGTGCAGAGGAGATCATTATTTTCTAGTGCTGCTTGGCTCCTGAAAACTTTTGTACTGCTTTCTTGTCACTCAGCACAATTTGAGGTCTTTATTTAGCACTCATACAATCACCCTATTGAATAGGTTACAAAAATCAACTAGAGTTTTCCTTTTTCTTTTGAGGCAGAACACAGATTCTTGGACTGCTGTGTGGGTTGAGAGTTTTTACCGTGCAGCTATAAATGATGCAGAGCAGTCAGTGTGCATCAGAACTAGCAAAGTAATTATCTTTCACTGATCATTTTACAAATTACATCAGTCTCTTTCCAGGAGGCTCTGTATATTTACTTATTTCCAGTTGACAGTCTCTTGAAGTCATTGCATGTGCAGTAGCTCTGGAGCATGTTCTGAGCTGGGTGTTAGCTCACAATTCCAGTGGCAATCTCTCACAATAGAGATTTCCTCCCTTAGGTATCACAATGTTCATGACAAGTCTGTACATGTTTTAGATCTTTTACTTGATGACAATATTTCAGATTGAAAGGCGAGGCCTGATTAAGGTTTGCATGTATCTCTAGAAAGGAAACAAGGAATATGAACAAATAAATGCTCAGAGAGATATATGGGCACATATATTCTGAATTCAATCTTGCTTGAACAATATAGCCAAATACAATGCTTCTGTCCTTAGTATAATTCAAAATCCAGCCAACAACTTGTGTTAAATTTTATATATTTATTTAATTACTAATTCCTTTTTATAGCACCAAATTCCTCTTTAATTTTTTCATTCCTCTCAACTTAAATTTCTGTTTGGAGAACTTCATAGGCAGTCTTTAGATAAAATTAAAGTTTGCTTACCTAGATCTAAAATTATGCTTTTTATCACCTTTTAATATTCACGTTATATTTTTCCTGTTAAACTGAAAATTTTCTATATTTATGATTTTAATTTTGATACTAACAAAGAACATCATTAATATGAACCTATAAACATGTTATTACAATGGAAAAGGTTACAGACAATGAAAGTTGTCATTCCTTATACCAAAACTCTGCCTTAGGAAGGTTAATTATCATATTCTACTGAACGTGACATGTAGTGTTATAATGAGAGTGCCTTGGTGCTAGAGGATTACAGTACTGTACACAGCTCTAGCAAGCAGAATGAATAATTGAAATCCAGTGCTTTTATGCTTCACTGAAAAAAACCAATATTTCAAGGCACATAAAGTTATTCAGCTTATTTGCATTAAGGTTGAATGATCACCACTGACCAAAACAGAAGCAATGATGGTACCTTGATGTAAGTGGCAAAGAACATACATAAATATTCTTAGGAAGCAAGATGTACCTACATTTAATCAGTACTTATTAAAATTTTATTCCCTATAGTTATTCAACAGGATCTGTGGTATAAAAACATAATTACAAAAATCAGATTTGAGCTCATTTGACAACAGAAGGGTTTTATGGTGACCTATCTCCAAATGTTCCTATTTGTAATTAAATGCAGCGATCAGCAGTAAGGATTTTGAAGCTGTTTTAGTAGTTCCGCTATTCTGCTTAACATGTGGCACCCGTAATAATTAAAATGATACTAACACATGCACAATTTTATGGCCCTTATGGTGCAACCCATTATGCCAAATAAGGGCCTCTGTTTTCACAGCATACTGCACATGGTCTCATTACACCCACTTTTCTTTTCCTGTCTTCACACTAACAACTGTTAAAGTGAATCAACACACGAAACGTACTATAACAGCTTAGTGTTTATGATATGTGTGCTGTTAGTCAGTGAACAGGAAAATCTAAACATTTACTGTTTATGTAAAGAATAGCGTTAGTGTTAGTGAATTGCTTGGGTCTGCTTCCTTTATTATCTAGATCACAAACATAATGATGGGTGTCGATGGTACCTATATTTCCCCTTTGCTTTGCTCTCCTGTGTAGATGTCTGTAAGAATTAGAGGAAGTTCACATGTGCAGTTCTAGAAAGGTTTTCTGTGAAGTAGTTTTCCTTTTCTGCATTAAAGTGCAGGAAAAATATTTCTATCATAAACTCCCACCATATAAAAAATATTTCCATACATTTTCTCTTCCTCTTCACCATATTGCACTTGGACCAGTTTGGTTTATCCAAGGTGTTACAAAGTTACACATTTTTTTCTGCAGCACCTCAGGAAATTCTGCAAGATACTGTGAATTCTAGTTTAGTGCTTTTTTATCATGAATAATTTTGCAATTACGCAGCTACTCAAAGACCTCCTACACTCATTTTACAGTCATCAGTTTGGAATGGCTTTCACTCTCTTGGTCTGGGATTCATTCCAAGGGAAGTCCCATAGGTGGGACACCAATGGATTGGACTAAATCTACCCTCTGCATTTCATATTATAGCTTTGTGTGAACATTAGTTGAAAGTTCATATAAAGAGTAACAACCTGTCCTTTCATTTTCCCCCCTTATCCCCTGAGGACTGCCACTTATTCCTAACAGTTTCAGGAATTTACTGTGTTATCAGTGCTAAGGGGAAACTAAAGCCCCTGAATGCGAATGGCAGAACAACACTCTTGATTTCAAAGACATAAAGTGAAAATCATCACAAAATTACAGTGGTTGGGCTCCAGATATGATGAAAACAGAGAAATCAACCAGAAAACACACAGGTATGTAATATATGGGGGGCTCATACACACTGAAGTGCACCTTTTTAAAAAGTACATTTGGAACCATGAGATTTTAAACACCAGCAGCAGTGCCATAATGCAGAAAAATGGAGTAAAAGCCAGCACTGGACTCCTTTCACTGTTGTCTTCATGCCCAGTGGTGAGTGATACTGTGCAGAAAACTTGCAGTTTTGCTCCATCAAGATTTAGGGGGAGGATGTGGCGGTGGACATGTGAGGGAGAGGACCAAGGCAAAGAAGGACAATATCCATAATATTGTAACAACTTCTCCTTGGCCTTGTCTGAAAAAAACTTGCTTAAAAAAAAACCAAAAAAGACCAAAAAAAAAAAACCAAAAAAACCCAAAAAGAACCAAAAAACAGAAAAACAAAACACTCTTATCACTGACATTCAAAAAGACTAAGGAAAAAAACCCACTTGATAATTACCTTCTGTCTGAACTTCAGGAAAGTTGAGTTCCACGATCTCTTTTTCTTTGATTAAAATGAATGTTTGTTATCAGCATTACTATTTACTACCCCATGATCAAAAACAAATAACCCACTTTGTTTGTTTCTTACTGCAAATGAATTAAATTAGACGCCATTAGGAGCACTAGCTGTTTATATCCTTGTTTCAGCAGTGGTAGTATTTGAAGTTTCCTGCGGTAAGTTCATTACTCGTATTTTGTCCAGAATTAGTGAAGCGTGCTGAAAATTGCTAATGACAGATGTTTCTCCACTCTGTCACACTTCTTGTATCATTTGATTTGGAAAGCAACATACGGTGTTCTGCTCTATCAGTATGTCACAGACTGTCTGTAAACAGCTGGTCATAACTCAGTTCAGTGAAAACCATTACTTTCCAATGAAGTGCTGGACACCCTCCAAATTGCATTTTGGCATGGCCTGAGCTGCATAATGCACAAAGTTCTTCTGTTCTGAGGTTACCTAAGGAAGGATTTTTCTCCCCCTTCCACTGGTTTATTGTGTTTCAGGAAAAAAAAAAAAAATTTTCAAATGGTTAGATAAGGGATAAAAAGAACAGGAAATAAAAACATTTTTTCTTCTCTCAGGAACCCATAAAAGCTGTGACTGGAGCTCTGCTAACAGAAAAAAAATGCAACCCTACCTCACCATTTCTGTTTGTGCCTCAGGTTGAATGGGGTGTATTATCAGGGTCAGGGCACACAAGATGATGACAGATTGAAATGTCTCCTATCAAATAGTTGTGGCATTCTAACATTACTATGACTATGGGGCTATTCCACAGCTCCTAATCACAATGAATCCTATTAAAAACACCACCCTGCGGTTTATGCATTGGTCAGATGCAAAGAAATCCATTTCACTTATGCATGTGAGAAGCACAAAATGCAGAGGGCAGATTTAATGCTGCACACATGGGGATATAAGGGACAATCTGCTGTTTCTTTCTAGCAAAACCACTGCCTTGGTTGTTTTAAGATGATATGATATGTTATTAGCACATATTTAACTGAATATATGTATATCATACATTTCATGAATACCAGTATCCATTTCTGAGACAGAGAGAGTCTGGCATAGTTATGTTATTTGTAAAGTACAAAGCATTTAGAAACCAGATACTAATAACTGTGTTTACTTGACAATAACTACCACTTGTATTATATTTAAGTGAAATCTTTACATAGATCTTCTTGGTCTAGAGCATAACAGTAGGAAGAGGCATGAAAGCCAGCTGCAAACCCTGGAGATTTCTGCAATGCTTGTACATTCCCAAGTGAAGAGCATCAGCATCTTTCCAAATACTATAAAATTATGATCTTGACACTTAAATTTAGGACAATAAAACAAACATTTGGAATCAAGAAACCTGAAACTTAAAGATCCCAGTGGAAAGGGTAGAGATGGATGTCTAGACATCCAACCATTCCTGCAGCCTATACCAAGGTTAACATCAACAAAGATTGGGGAAAAGAAAAGCAGCGTTACCAGTTAATCTGGATTTTCTAACATTTGATAAGATAGCATCCTATCATAAGGTGTTATCAAAAGTTGTCCTTGAAGAGGAATCTACTTAGGAAAAAAAGGGCTCTCATGTGAGAAATAATTTTTCCAGAACACTAACACTGAGAAAAAAATTACATCTCAATGTCTCTTTTGTTTCTTCAAAATGTATCAATCTATGGGAAGAACAAGGCCATTGTATTAGGTTTGGGTTTTTTCTTTACACGTTGAACACAGACGAACAGATGGGCTTTAGCAAGATGTAGTCTTACAGAAATTGTTCAGCTGAGTTTTGTTGAAGAGGATGCAACTTCACTTTTGGTGTAGGAATTTTACTGGGCTCAAAGTATAATCTTGCTTTGAGAAGCTGGAGGACTTTAGAGTCAGTAAAAAGAAAGTCACAAAAGTCTTTACCTATTTTTAAGCCTGTCATACATTACTTCTGCAGAGAAATCATGCAAAATGTTTCACAGGCCAGTACAAAACTAAGGATCCTGCCCTTAAGAATTTATTATTTCAACAAAATAGGCAGCATAGGAAGAAAAAGGTCACATAACAGCAGCACAAAAACCAGAGCAGCTCAGTTTTGCCAAGTCTTAACACATTGACTAATGCATAAGATACCAGCATCTGTTGATTTAAAGAAATCAACAATTTACAACTATCAAAAATTACAATTTACATTATCAAAAATTTAAATAAATAAATTCACTTTTGGTTGTCAATAAGTGGGTACCTGTTGTTCAGCTCCACAGAGGCTGCCTGAAACAGGATTATTCACTCCTACAGATTTTACCTTTTCAGAAAATGTCAGAAGTTTTTCATTTGTCATGGTATCCCATCCCACACAATAGGTCAGGCACATAATTTAACTTATGTAATAGCTTATAATTTATGTTGTATAATAAAATATAATGAAGCAACTTCACTTTCTTTTACATTTATTTTCCTGTTAATTTTGTGACTAAGCCCGCTGGCCCCAGCAAACTGCTGTAACATCTATAATCCAAACCCATAGTAATTTCTGTTCATCTTTTCCATCCAAAAGAATTAGTCATATGGTTTTCCTGAAGTTTCACCAAAATTGGGGCTTGGGCAAAATATTTTATTCTTGTTTTGGAACTGCAGTGAGTTTGTTTCAGCATAAAAGTTCAGTTGTATCAATTAAAAAAAGCTCAACATTCACAAAACATTAGAGAAGCAGATGCCACAAACTCTGTCTTGTACTTCCACTCAATGCACACCAGTCAGATGCACAAACAACCAATCATGGCAGGCTTCTGTGCAAAAGAAATCAAAACTAAGCAAGACCACCCAACTGGAGTTCTCTTATTGCTTTACCAAACCATTCCCTTGTCTGTCCACTTAACTCCTCAGATTTCTGGCATTCTCCCACTTATTTAACCCTCCAGGACAAACCATGTTCTTCGAGGGTACCGAAGAGATCTCATTTAATGGCAGAAAATGCAAAAGAACCTGACGATTGAGCTGTCAAACCATTGCCTGAGATCTCAGCAGCTCTCTCTTCCATGCTACCTCCAAGCTTGACTAAAATAACCTCCAATGCTACAGTACCACTGAGTCTCCATAAGTTTTGATCTAACTAGGCTGAACACATTTAGGTAGCCAGTACTATACATTACTGGGCTGAGTTTCAAGTTCTTTGTTCACCATATGGAGGCAATCATAACAAGACACAAAAGCATGCAGAGTAAGGGGGGGGCTGTCTCATATCTCCAATAAAATTTTGCCAAAGTGTGTCAATCTCAGCACAAGTTGCAAAGACACATAAAAAGGAAACATATTCATGAGTGCACCACAACAAGGCAAAGCTCGGATGATGTTGATACCAAAACAGAGGTCTTTGTTGGGTCTGTTGATCAAAGCAAAATTCTATAACAGATTGGCTTTGTGAAAATGGAAATAACCAGTCAAAGTAAATTTCAAAATAGATACTGGAGCTAAATACATTATCATCATTCTAAGCACATGCAAAATTAAGATTGACCTCCCAGTACTGCAAGCAAAACCTCAGTTTTCCTCATAAAGCAATCACAAAAAGTAGACAGGGCATAGAAAGTACAAACTCATACTGGCACAAGATATCTGTTGAAAGATATAAGATGAAGAGAAGTGGTATAACTGTCTACAAATCAGTGTTCAAAAGCTATTCTTAAAGAATCTGATGAGGCAGTTAGCAATCTGCGAGGCTCTAAGAATATAATATATCACAGTTGCAGAGATTTCAGTGTGCCATGAAAATGCTTGCTCTGTTAGTACTAGGAGATAGAGTCTGAACTTGAGTGAATGATAAAGTGAGAAGTTACTGGGCACATTCACACATCAATTGGCTAGAGCAGCAGTTATGTTGCCATAACAAACCTAACAGTTAAAGATTGTCAAAATCTATAAGATTCCAACATGATTATCAAATATTATCATTAGCCAATAATGACAGCTGATACGGAGTAGACCCTGACACTCAAAAATATTGTGATTTCCAAATCCAAGCCATAAGCAGTTCACACTGAGGAAAAGTCACCAAACTGAGCAACTTCCCATGTCCTCCTGGTATGTGATTACACAGAAGACTTTTTTTCAGACTTCTACCAGTCTTGAAGATTGCATTCTTACAGAGGTGGATTAAGTCCTAACATTTATCTTCTGAAGTCTTAATTTCTTGATTTTTATCTGTGTTGTAACCCAGAATACTTTATACAAATAATTTCTACAAAAATGTCCCTTGCTCCAAAAATGTAAAAGCTTAAGCTTTTTTACATTTAGGTAAGGAGATGCTTGAAATGGTTTAATACAGAACAGAAAGCAATTTTGTGTTTGTTGTGTCTTTGGAAGTTTTGATTGTCCAAAGCAGTCACATATTTGATCCAATTTTGTGATTCAAACCAACTTTTTGAATGCTGGACTTTTGCCATTCAGCACTGTAATATGTACAAAAAAATATCTAAGAAAGATATAGATAATAAAAATATATAAGAAAGGAGACTGATGCTAAACAAAATGNATATATATATATATATTAGCTCATATTTATGGAATATGTCTAACTATGAAACTTCAAGAAGATTTTGACCTAACCTTGCAGTTATGCTAGGAGAACAAACTGCATGTGACAGGTTCTACTCATATTATTTAATGCTCTAGGGGAAAACTCAGGTACCAAGGTGCTGTGTGTGGTAAAGAACCTGTACAGACTACAGCAGCTTTGAAAGACATTTAAATTACTTGTACCTTTATCCATAACCATAGATTTTTATGCAGTAGCAGGTCCATAAATATCCTATTTACCTTGTAAATGCAGGCCTTGCCAAAAGAAAACTCAAAAAATGAATATTACACAGTGGGATCTGATTGCTTCACTACCATGGAGATGTATAAATCCTTCTTGCATTCCTTCTGGGATTTTTACATGGTCCATTATGAGGAGGTCAGATATATGAAATTCCCAGGTAGGATTTTCTTCTGTCACTATGGCATTGTCTGAAACCTGCAACAATTTTCTTGGTCTGAAGAATTAGTAAATTTTCCCATAAATTATTTGTACATTTTATTTAAAAGCTGTCAAATGGTACTTGGCTCAAGAAAGGAACAGCAACTCATTTGAAAGCAACTCCTATTTAAAACATCAGGTTTATCCTTTTATACCCTACATTTTTAAAAAGCAATGAAAAAAAAACAAAAACCAATATAACTTATGGAAGAAAATATGATGAAAAAAATCTGTTAGCAAATTTTTCTTTTTGCCCAAAACCTGAAGAAGTTCTCTCATTCCTCCTTACATGCAGAGTACTGTTTCAAGGACGACTGCATTAGGCTGTTTTGTTCCCTCCTTAATTACTGTTGCATAGAGTTATAAATAGCAGACAGAAGGTGAGCGGAAAATGACAAAACAAGTTTATTCTGAAGTCTAACATAAAACACTACAGGCTAAATATGTACAGGGAATTACACAAACAAGTGTTGAACTATATACACATGTTATAACAGAAGGAAAGACATTTCATACATGCAAGGAAAATCTTCCCAAAATAACTTCAGTGAAAAAGCCTACTTATCCTTAACTAAACTAGTGATCTGAGAGACCAGAGAAAGCAGCAACTTTCTCTGGAGACTGACATCTTCCTGAAGGTAGTCTTTTGGTGGCTTCCCAACCTCTAGAGGGTTTTCTGCAAGCTTCTCTTCCAATCTACCCTCTCAGTCCTTTTGACATCGCTGCAGTACCCAGGCATCTGTACCCAGGTAAGGCTGTCTCATCTCTAGATATGCAGCAATATCAATGAGTTTGCCAAGCTGTGCTGGATCCTCCCTCAGAGCAACCAGTTGTACCAGCTGGTCTCTTCAGGCACCTTCCAGGCCCATATTTCAATTATTCTGTTGCCCCTAGTAGAAGATTGTCATTTCAACTCAGTGACTCACAGCAATCAACCAATCTCTTAGGCTGGATTCCTGGTACAAAATAAATGTTACAAGATTTGAACTATCAGATACAGTGATGCATTGAATCTGCCATCCTCAGTTTCCATAGAGATGCCATAGGGATGCCTCCTCAGGTCTGCCAGTCCCAGCTAGAGCAGCATTCACACTGCAGAAAGAAAACTCTATTAAATTGGTGCCTTGTCTACACAAAAAAAAAAAAAAAAAAAAAAAACACACCAGGATCTTTACTTTTTTTTGTTCAAAAGGGGA
>VZRH01005110.1:288658-358462 GCA_013397555.1 Urocynchramus pylzowi | reverse complement strand
AAAAAAAAAAAAAAAAAAAGCAAAGTCACCAGGATCTTTACTTTCTTTTGTTCAAGAGTGGAAGATCTTCACTGAATTTTGACTACAGTACAAAATAAAATAGTCAAAAACTAGCAGTATAAAGGTGCAGCACTCAAAAACTATACAGAAAACTCAGTGATTAATTTGACATGAATTATTAAGCTTGGAAAATGCCATCTCTATGGCAAAAAATGAAATGACAGAAAATTTTTTGACTAGAAATCAACTAGTGACACAGCCTTTGCAATGATATATGTGGACTCATTTCCTACAATCCAATTCTCTTTCCAGATGTGATTCTGTAGGTGATTGTAATAGGACCAAGGTCTGGATTAGACACATTTGATACCTTGCCTGACAAAGTTTTCAGAAAACAGACTTCAGAAGAGAAGTTTCAGAAAATGGAGCAAAGCAAGTTAAGAAGATACTGTTTTAAGGAAAAATTGTTTTCAAGCTCCATCAGATTTGCTGCTAGAGCTAATTTGTCTTAAAGTATGAGAATTTTATCTCTCAATAAAAAGTGTTTACATGCTTAATAGAAGTATTAATAGATGTATTATTTATTGTTTATATCAATAAACATGAATAATCTAAAATCCCGAATTTGTACTCCTACTAATATCCTGCACTTTTGTATTACCCTGCGCTCTGATGTGAGTGATGCAAAGAAGTCTCTTATATCAGAATTAAATGCATCACTTTTCATACCTATTAAATATCTCTTTTGCTATTATGAAGAAAGGCAAATGTGAATGTCTGGTTCACCTTCTCTTAACCATTCATGACTTACAGATATGTAATATTTTTGCTTCCATTCACAAACCCAGGCATCCATTCCCTTGTCAGAGAGAAGCTTGACATACAACTGATAATTTTCTTCATTTATTCCAAGACCTAGCATTTATCTCTTAGATATTTTTTATAATGAGATTTATCCACTACCTTCGTAGTAAGGTGTATCAAGTGGTAGATATTTATAAGTGGTAGATATTTATATGTGGGTGTAGAATGTTTCCCTTTGTTTTTTCTCTTACAATTACTTTTATGTGCCACAATTTTCCTTTGCTATAATAATATATCTATATCATATATTAAAGAGAATTTTTCATTCATATTTTACAATTTGAGCCTGGATATACAAATTAAAATTCTTATCATTCTCTGTGACATATGTAACTTCACATTTACCAACACAGCTTAAAACTAGTATTATTTATAATTCTTCTCAGGTTGGTCTGTACTTGATCCATTTTCTGTATTTGATTATTTAAATATCATCATCCTACTTACTCTCCAAATCTTGCCACAGAACTCAGATTAGATCTGACCTAGGCATAGGATGAAGCCCAAGGAAAAAAGTGATCCCTATAATGAAAGACTGCATATTAATGCCTGCCCTTGGAGGTGCCACAGCTTGCCAGACAGCTTTAGTTCTGACATTCAAAATTCTACTTTGCTGTGCTAATAAAATTCTTTTAAGCCAGGGAGATTTTTCTGGAACACTTCCAACCAACTCCCCCAAAATATCTGAAGCAAATGCCACAATGTGCTTTCAGAAATGGATCCTAGGAAGGGCTGCAGTCCAGTGCACAGACCTGCAGCTCACCAGAGAGTGATGGACACGAGAGCAACAAAATCTTCCCTCAGATGCATCAGCACAGGGATGACACTCCAACAGGGGGTCAGATCCTTCCCTCACTAGGGCCACAGATTCTTGCCTTCAACACAAACAGGGTGATACTCAGGAACCTCACTCCAAACACAGTAAAGGAACTGTAATGGGGGCTTCCTCTTTCAATTTCTATTTTTTTTAATGTTGATTCACCATTCAGCAAATTAGTTGCAAAAAAAAAAAAAGTTTGAAAGTAGCTTTTATAAAATATTTGGAAATTATTTCCTAAACAATATAGTATTCAGGGTGAAATAATTTATAGTGCTTAATGTTCATGTTTTGATTTTTTTTAATTTATGAAATACCAAGTTAAACCATCTTTCCTATATCCTAGATTATGTCTTTACTCACATTTGTGCTTTTGGGTGGATATCAAAATTCAATTAACAATGCAGAAAATTAACATTGCAGGTTTATGGTAGTTAAATAAAATAAATTCAAATATGCAGTATAAAAATATCAATACTGACTTGCATTACTAAATGACCAATTTTTTATAAAAATTGTTGATGATCTGCATCATCAGATCTGCAGTTAGAAATCCTTCAAGACAAAAGAACTTACTGTTCTTAGACTCTTACACCAATTTTAAAATCCTATAAAAAAGGTGTAAAATATAACATTTCCCAAAATTACTTTTATTATATTTTCCTCTTCTAAATAGCTTTTCTAGCTTCCATTCAGTTATTCAAGAATTTAAAAAAATCTGACTATACTGAAGTCAAGTAAGTAAAATCTCCAAAAAAGGGTACAGCTCTCCAAAGCAGGCAATTTTTTCCAATTCTTTGTCAGACACAGAACTAATGATTTCTCCTGGTTTAGTAATCTGATTTACTCTAAGAGATGTGCTGTTTAAGTTCTACTCATCATAAGTTATTTAAACAGATTATTGGAAGTTATGTCTAAACATATGCTGTCATAGTTTCTAGTTTAAGTTTTAATATGTTTATATTTGCCAGGAGACATGTATGCAAAGGCAGTCAAATTGCAGTAAAACACGTATCTTAAATAAATGATTAATTTATTCTGCTCCACAGTCAGCAGTTATGACACAGACTTGCAATCAGTAGTGCATGCACTGTGATGTATGGAAAGACTTCTACCAAGATACATTCAGTAGGATGGCCTCAGCTGTACATCAACTTCCCTGATGAAAATCCAGACACTAAAAATATTCTAGCTAACATACTAAGTTTAAGAGGACATACAGTTTACATATCAGCTCAGTTAGTTCTGTAAAAGAATAAGCTGTTTATCCAGGTTTTGCTTTAAGATCAAAGAGTGTGACTAAAAACAAAGCCATCTTGCCAGTTTTCCAAGATGTCCTCAAAACTATTTTCTGAGAAATATTACTAATACTGCTAACACCTAAGTAGCAGTAGTATACTTATACCTAAGTATAATGATTTTTGGATCTTTCCATTTCAGGACAGGTAGTTATTTTTTTCCAAAACTTGAGCATTATATAGACTTCTTATTTAGAACCTTATTTTTGATGTACAGAAGCACTCAGAAATCAAACACAAAGACCAAAAAAGAAACTAGGACAGTAACACTGAAAGAATATAATTCATTTTAATAGTAGGCGATTTGTCCTAATTTATTCTTTCCCAAGCCCACAATATTAAGAAGAAACAGCAGAAATCAAATGTGTCCTATAAAAGGCAATTTAAAGGACAAGTAGGAAGGTGTGGTTTCCGTTGGAATGGAAAAATGATTTATTATTTGCAATGAAGTTGCTCACATTACAGAAGTGCTACATAGAGTCCCCAGAAATAAATAATCAGATTTAGGGGAAAAAAAATAAGTTATGGAGGTTTGCTCCATGGTTGCTCAGTACAAGACATTCCTCCATTCAGTACAGATGATTTATCACACAAAACCATGGCCAAAGGTTGAGACAGGTTGAGACTAGAGCCCTTTGTTTAGTACAATTGCAAGCACCTTGAGTGTGTCACCTCTGGGGCTAAGCAAGCATGCTAAAAGCAAATTGCAATCACTGTCTCATGAGGCTTCTTAGGAGCTGTTGAAAATAGAAATTTTAGCCACTAACAAGAATACCCTGGCAAAGTGACCTTGGAGACAAGCAACATGACTGCAAAAAGTCAAGATTTTAGTTCAGCTTCTTCTAAAATGTGGCTTTTCAGCAGCTGCAGAGCTTACCTTGCTATCATGCAGCTTTACTGATCTGGTGCCTACAATGACAGCATAGGAAGTGGTGATTCCATGGCCCAAAATTTGTCTGCTGCAAAATGGGAGGGGAGACAGAAGCAAATCAATGCACCTTTTTCCCCTTCAAGAATCACAAAAGGCTGAATTTGAAACAGAAGCATACCTTTATCCAGTGGTTTATTAACATATGTCAGTCAATATCTGGCAAATAATTGTGCTATCAGCCCATGCATTATGGAACTGAGGGCTCAGCTTATACAACCAAATCCCTTCTCTGTTTGGTCATGTAGGAAAATCAAGTTGATTTGAACAGTTTCATTCTCTGTGTGACATCAAAGCTAAGAAGCCCTCACCTGTACTCAGTACCACAGTGCCTTTCTTGCACTGTGACCAAAGACCAAGTGGTGCTAATCTCACCAGTGAAACAAAGCACCTTGTAAAACAAGAGTGCTGCACTCCATCACCCAGAGGACACATCCCACCCTCTCCTGTAGGAGCCCCTGGAGCCTGGACCATATAACATCAAGCACACCAAAGTGGGGATGGGATGCTTAGGGCTCTGCTTAGGGGTGCTGGCTCTGGCAGACCAAAATTTTAACTAAAATTAGCCTGACATGTTTGCTGAGGCAAAACAGATGTATTGTAAAGCCCTTTGGTGTCATTATCCAAAAATAATGATGTCACTTCACAGACAGGGTTGACATGGAGAGGAAAACTTTGTGGTCACTGAAAAGACAGACACTCCTGGGATGCTGAGTAATATTAAGCAGGATAGAAAACAAGAGCTTAACTTTTGATACCCTGAAAGCAAATTTATATAGTTTAGGGTGCCCCATGGAAATATTTTCTCATGCCTTGCATTGGACATATGGCCCAGAGAGATGCTGTGCTCCCACGTTGCACATGGAGTGAAGGATAGCCCTGGATGTTCAGTGACACCCAGCTCACTCTAGTTCACATGTTGGGGTCCTGGCAGGCTGAGAAAAAGCTTCAAAGAAAGCTGTGATCCTAGAATAACAAAAGCAGCATCTTCTAGGACACCTATATACAGTGGAAAACAGAATGGCACAGATACCCTCACTCCATAAAACCCCAACAAAGAAGTCTGTATCACACAGTGGAGCTAAGCAATTGCATCAGCCTATGTCCAAGAGAAATTTAGTCGTATTTGTGCAGCTCTGTGCCCAAACCATGAAGCTCTGCATCCCAGTATGACCAGATGGCTAAGAGTAGTCTGCAACCACCAAAGCCTTTACACACACTTGTTTTAATCATGCTGATGAGATAAGTTCTCCTCAGATTTTAAAGAGCTTCAAATTTGTCTGTATTTCCTGTATCTGCCACTTATCTTTTCACAAGACTATTCCCCCATGCCCTCCAAGGGCTAAATCCATTAAAATATGCAGATGGATTGAACTGATTCTCTGATATTTTATTTTCAAGGAGACTGCATTCCCAGGTCACCCTGTAGCCATGGATATTCTAGGTTACTGGTGAGCACAGTTTTATGTGATAATGAAGATACCTCTGTTTGTCCAGAGACGCTCTCAAATAATGGAAATCAACACAGATCCTCATTCAATAAAATAGAAATTGTCACCATTTTACTGTGCTTCCGCCAGAGCAACATATGGTAGCACAGCTGACAAATATAATCTTTTCCTTTTTTTTTTTTCCATTTCACATGCACATTTCATTTCGCAGAATACTAAGACTTTACATAAATTGCCTGTTAACCCCTTGTAGTCACAGCATTTGCTGCTTGGGCTCCCTTGAGCTCTCAAATATTTGAAAGATGGAGTTAAAAGGCAGTCAACATTCAGGGAACAGTTCATGCCTTCAACATACAGCCCACTTGCACTTTTCACAGGGAAAATCTGCTCTTTTTTACCTTCTACCCTACCCAATCTTTCTTTTTAACCAGAAACAGTACACTCTGGCTGTATGAAACCTTATTGATATAACAAATTGATACTCAATTCACTTGCTGCTTCTTTAGGTGTTTTTCAGTGCCATAAGCCAAGTCACGGGTTCCCAGTGAATTCACACTGATGGGGCTCATTTACATGGATTTTAGGAATTTGATTGTATAAAACTGAGCAGTGTCCACTTTCCAGTGCCAGTTCAAGATACTTTCTTTGTTAATCATTGCATCCACATCAATATCAGGTTTTTCCCATGCTGGGCAGAGACACCCTGGTGCAAAAACCTTCTTGGTGCTCATTGGCCTTTTCTGCAGTGGAATGCCTGCAAGGAGTTCTGCATCTAAAGAAATCTCACGGGCTTTCTTCACTCTTCACCAGAGCTGAGTCATTCATTTTACTCATGCCAGTGTTCAGCTCTTGTCCAGCCATCCAGGTGGTAAACTATGAAAGCTCCATTCAAAATTGTCATGGTCACAATCAGGATTTACTTGAGTTTGACAAGGGGAGGGAGGTGTCTTTGCTTTTTCACAGGACTTTTTGGCACCCAGTAATAAGACTTAGGGCTGCAGAGGGCATTGAGAGAAGGTATCCACACTGTCTCACTGGAAGTAGTGACCTGGCTGTGTGCATTTGCCTAAACTAATTTACTTCTGCTCTGAATCACTCCATTGACGATCCTTCCTCTCTCTGCTGAACATACAGGGAAACCAGAGAAACTAGCCCCTAATTTCTGTGTTGTACAAGGAACCTGAAGCTGAGCTAAATTAATGTCATCTAACAAGGATGGCTACACTCAGAAAAGGTGGTTAGATGGGGGGGGAGACTTAGAGGACTCTGAAATGGGCTAGAGTGACTGTAAAGACCAAAATAAGGTGAAGCAGCTTGCTCCAAGAAGAATGACTTAAAAAGAATAAAACTCCTCATTTCTTTGGTAAAGTCAGATTAACCCCAATTACCATTGTTTTTCTTGGTGTATCCTTGCATATATACAAAAATTAACATCTTGACACAGATAAGGCATAAATCATAGCTCTGACCACTTCTTAAACACATTTGTGTTCAATTTACGAGCAGAAAAGAAAAACCTGCTTTTCACAAATGTCATTTGCTTCCTGACAGTTTGCAAAAGCACACTCCAACAAACAGTTGCTTTTAAGGACTGAGAGCACCTGCACAAGCTAAAAGGGAAGAGTGGGGGTTGAATAACAAACTTCTGACATGCATGCTAAGTATTCCACAATTAAAGGCTAACACCACATGCTACAGGAGTGCTAATATGAAGAAGAAATATGAAGGAAAGTCTAATTAGGCTAAAATCAAGAGTCAAATATGATTTAACTGCTTGCTCAGATTAAGTGAGTTTTAGATGCTTTCCTCCATTTAAGTATTAGCTAGCAGCAACATCATCACATCAAGCTGGATGGGACCTTTGGCCTTACTCAGTGTGTGTGTTCTTATGAAGTGCTAATGCTTTGGGATACCTGAGAACTTGAGTTCTCTGTTTGTTACCTGAATTTTCACCTGACTGGAGCTAAGTTTTGCCTAGAGTAGGAAGGTCTCTGTCACAGTAAAACACAGCCTCATTAATGGCAATCAACTTCATAATATTAGACACTATCAGAAGGGACCCATTTTAAGAGAAGAAATATTGCTGCTGAAGCCTCTGATTTTCACTTGAATAAGGGTTCTTGAACTTGCCATTTTGTTAGCTAACATATCCTGACCATTTGCTTACTTTTTATGCTGTTCATTTCACAGACTGATACTTTCATATTATATCTAAACAAATTCCCATATCCCATCTCCATGAAAAACTGTATCATATTTTGTTACATGCTGTAAGCAAAACCTTTGGGGCAATAGGCACATTATGTCTTTTTCAAATAACTACATTTTTCCAGATGTACGGTATGTTAGAAAACTGACACAAAAGATGTGAATTGAGTTAACGAGCCCTGCTATATTTCCACCAAAATGGGCCATTGGTTCATTTGAATAACTTTGACCTTTTTTCTATTTATTGTCTTTGGAAAAAAAAAAAAAAAAAAAGAAAAAAAAAAAAAAAAAAAAAAATAAACCCAAAAAACCCCCCAAAAAAAAAAAAAAATCCACAGCCAATCATTATGATGACCACAAGTCTACTCAGGCACCTTGACAGCTGAATCACCATCTCACATCAAGAGATTTAGCCTTGGGCATCTGGCTGAGCTGACACACATTAGTTGGTCCTTTTTGCACATTAAATATCTTTACAGTTTTCATATTTCTTCTGTTCTTACACTCTCCAGCTCTGCATTGTTGTAGAAAGGAAAACCTAAAATGCACACTGCACAATGAACACCATTAAAACCTTCCAACTCTTTGTGGTCTTTAAAAAAACTAGACACAAGGGGGTTGCCTAAATTTTAAAAATACCAAAAAGTATATGTACCCTATATTTAAGCAAGAACAGAATGACAATAGTAATCTGATAAAAGCTTAGAATTATACAATTCACCAGTTTTCTTTTTAGTCACATTGCAGGAAAGAAAGTTGAGAGAAAAGCTGGAAGGATATTATGTTTTCTCCCCTCCTGTACTTTGCTTTTCCAGGCTTTTGTTGTCTGGTGCTCTAGAAGTTTTTTTCTAATGAGATGGAAAAAAAACCCTTTGGGAGACAGAAAGATTCACACATGGGCCTGATTCAGCAACCTGACTCACTTCACATGGGAATAGTCCCAACTGGTTTCATCTTCTAGTTATGACTTCAGTGATAGCCACTTTAGCTGGTTTACTCATGCAAACAAACATTATTCCAAGTGAGCAGAGACTGTAGACTGGAAATGTCCCCCTCTGAGATATGACCAAATAGAAGAGAAAATGGAGGGAGGCTGAAATATGAGCATTGAAAGGTATTTTTTGAGGCAAAATTCAAGGGAATTTTTCAAAATAGTCAGAAATCTACTTAGTAGTCTCTTTGCATTTTAAAATCTTTGGAAGGAAAAAATCACTTTTCTTAGATTTTACCTCCTTGCCAAGATTTGTATATTAAGAATAAGAAAGAAAACAGAGGAGACAGAAATAAATGAAAACCCTAATGCATCAGCTTGGTCAGGCCACATTTCCTGGCTGTAATCATTCAGGTTTTTCTGACCTTTGGAAAGCTTTTACACTCAAGCCTTTACACTAAAACTCACAACAAATCTTTCTTTTTTCTTCAGTGCCATGGTTTTGCCATCTATAGCTGTGTTTTTGCAGTCAAAGCTGGAGTCTTCAAGCTGCAAGATGCATTGTGGTTTTGATTAACTGAATTAATTAACAAATGTAAACACCAGGAATGAGGCTGGCAATTTTTTTTACCTGTGTTTATTAATTTAGGGAGAAGGCAAACTACACTCTATTTCTTGAAAGTCAATGTATCACATCCAGCTGATATAGCATGGTTTCATCTTGGACTGTCTTTAATACTGGGAATGTGTGAGCGAGGCAATGTATATGGGCTTATTACATTTACTCCCACACATGGATGTGTCTCACAGGAGCAGGAAGCAGAAGGCCAATTTAGGCATTTTAGACCTTCTCTGATTTTTAGTATTTCAATCAAACTTTTTTCAGTTGATGTCTCTATTTTGGGTGAAAGATGTGAATAACATAAAAGCAAACGACAAATTTTCAGAACTGAGGCTCAGCCTGTTCCAATTTTAACTGTTCTGCTTAGATAAATGGAAAACACTTCCCTATTACAACATTTCCCAAAATCAACAGTATATTTTTCTTGACATGCGTGATCACAAAATTACAAGATAATCAATCCAGGGCAGGACTAAACTGTCTTATTTTAGTAGTAAATTCTTCTGCTATTTTCCAACATGGTGTGATCGCCAGAGAGAACTTCAGCAAAATAAATAAGTAAATAAATATAGTTAAAATAAGCCATACAGACAGCAGGGGAGTATTTTTCAGGCACCACTGGAATCTTACTAAAATATTCAAAATGAGAAGGCCCAAATTATCAGATGGAAGAACAATATGTGAGACTGTACGAGCAGCTGTGATTGTATATTTGGGATAACTTTCATCTGTTTCATGTACATCCAGGTTGTCCTTCCCCCAGTTTAACACCTCCGCAATACTAAAAAGCATACAAAAAAAGCATACAAAAGTCATGCCCACTGGGGGAAGCTCTGCAAGCACAGCCGCTGCCTCCTTCCTGCTTCATCCTCAGCAGGAGAAGCCTCCCCGCGGGGCACGGCAGGGACCGCCGCCAGGGGTAATTGGATTTGCACGGCTGCTCAGCCCGGCCCTGCGCGCTGGCGCTGCCTCCGCACAGCGCTCACCTCCGCCGCGCCCAGGGATGCTGCCCAGGCACGGCCGGGCCGCTCTCCTGCCAGGAAAGGGTCGAGCAACAAGGAGCTTAACCAGGATAACCAAGGCATTGCAGAAGAGCTCTTTGGTGGGCTCTGTAGGAACAATCTGGCTGCTATTGACTTCAGCTCAGTTTAAGTCTAAAGGATACATCTGAGGGAGCACACATTTATTTTTGGTTTCTGCGAACCATTTATTCCCATCTGTGTTGTTTATCCCTGTGTACACACACCCCATTAGATTTTCTTTTTTTATTTTCATAAACCTGCCAAAAGATAATCCAAAAATTTAAAAGAGGCCTGTCGTTAGGACACTGGAGTAATTCATACTCGGCAGTGATGTTTAAAGTTTAGCCCATTAAATACATACTTTAGCTGCTAAATAAAAGCATTCAGTGCAGATGAAAAGGGGCATCTTTCTTCCCTCTTATCACCATGGCTAAATATCCCCTTTTTGTAAAACAGTTGAGCTGTTAAGTTCTGTGCTAAGGCACGTACACACTTTGGAAAGGTAATTTGAAAGCGAGTTGAGCCATGACAAATAGGGACAGCTGGCCTAATTGAATCATTTGATCTAAGACAGCTCAACTTGGTTATCCTCACTGCAGCCCACATTGATATTAGCGAGTGAATCATTAGCCATGAAATCATGTCGACTTTCCCGATGCCGCGTTCTTGACATGACAGGGAACGCAGTCTGCCTTTCATTACAGCACCAATGAGTTCTTCAGTCTGTCATGAAGGGAGAAAAAAAAAAATTAAAAAAGAAAAAAAAAAGTGCTTTGAAAACTTTTGGGCTCAGCTACAGAAAGTAATTTACTCCTCTGTATATCGTAGAGCAGCTGAAGGAGGAAAGATCCTTGCTGGTGGGTCTCAGGTTACCTGTCAGCCTCAGCCTCACTCAGCCTCCTGAGGCAGGCACAGTCTGCAGTGGGACAACAGGTCACCATTTAGTAGCTGTTTCCTTATTTCCTAGGGCTCAATTCCTTTCCTTGTGCCTGTGAGGAGGAGAGAGGCTGCAGTGTCCTATGCATTCGTACAGGCTGTTTCTAGGAGCAACTTCTTATGTCATAACTTTTTTCTAGATTAGTTAATCGCAGGCTAAAGCTGGATCTTTGCATTTGCACCACAATTTTTGGATATTCTGAATGCTGATGGAACTGCTCCAAATCTAACTCTCATCTCAGCTATTCTAACAAAATCATCATCACTGTTATTTTCCAAATATCTCCAAGGTATTTGGGAAGAGTTATCACTCTTTAAAGTCCTTCCTTGATTGACAAACTAATGGGCTCATCCACCTGCCATTGAATGGAATGGAAATTTTCTATGGACACAGGCAAAGCCAGATCCCAAGCTCCTTCAACAGGCATAGGTGGACAAAATTACCTGATGGTTTAGGTCAGGTTATTGGTGGCAGAACCAGACAAACATAATTTGGGCAAAATTAGGAGCGTGATTATTGTATTTGCAGGTGCCCTCAGGTCAGGGAGGAATAATGAGTTTGACTCCATGCTCTCAGAAGGCTAATTTATTATTTGATAATACTATATTACATTAAAGAATATTATACTAAACTATACTAAACTAAAGAATACAGAAAAGATACTTACTGAATGCTAAAGAGATACTAATGAAAAACTCATGACTCTTTCCAGAGTCCCGACACAGACTGGCACCAATTGGCCAATGAGTCAAAACAACTCACACCAGAATCCAATCAGGCAATCACCTTCAGGTAAACAATCTTCCATGATACACTCCACTTGTGCACAAACACAGGAGAAGCAAATGAGATAAGAATTGTTTTCCTTTATTTCTCTGGGCCCTCTTGCTGTCTTTCCCAGGAAAAAATCCTGGGTAAAAAATCATACCCAGAGAATGTAGATACCACACCTGATGAAATTTGTATAATGTCCAACTAAGGAAGAGAAACAGAAGCAGTCTTGTTCTTTGCAAGTCATAGAGATGCCAGAACTGGATAGGGATGAGATTCAGACCTTGGAAAAGAGAACCACCATATTTTATTCTGCCAATAGTGGTCTAAATGGCATATCTGCAAACTACCAGGGAAATAAAAGAAGGCAGGAATAAGCATGAGGATAGGAGTATTTATAAATCAAAACTATACTGTCCTTAAGAGAAAACTGCAAGCCTGAAAAGATACCAGAAAGTCTGATGGCCCAAAAATCTTATTTCCTTTGTGGGGGGTTGCTTAATAGAGGTTTTTCTTCCACTCAAAATATGAAAGATAAGTGCAAAAATTTCATTCAAGAATCTGTTTCCCTGTAACAGGTGGCTATCAGTTTGGTAAGCAGTGCTCTTTCCATCCCAAATGTGGAGTTACATTCTATGTCATGATGGTTGGGAGGTGATCATTATTTACCAGAAGGGGAAAACCTTGTCAGTCTGCCTTCTGGAGGGATGGAAATATAACAGTAGTAAATGAGTATAAGCTAGTCAACACAGAATTTAGACGTACGGAAGGGGGACAGATCTTTTTTCAAAGAAATAAAATAGTGAGAATCTTTCAAGTCGTTGTCACCAGTGCTCTTCTCAATTTGTGCTTTGTCAGTGTGGTTACTTGGGTTCAGGGTAGGATTTCTGTTCAGTACAAATCTCTGGATGCTTAGGAAATTCATTTCACTGAGTTAGTGTCCTAACTGCTTGGTTGTAATGGGGTAGTAACCCTTAATTGAGCTGTTTAGTGTGAATAACTATATAAATCATAGAGAAGGCAGCTATTTGTCTATTCTGGTGATTAGACTAATCACCTGGGAAGTGGGAAACCTGTGTTCAGGCCACCCCTGTGCCTGGTAAACCATGCTTACACCTCAAATACCACTCATATAGCCCTGTGGTGTTTTGGAGTGTGCATGGTAACAATCGTGTTGATTTTGAGATTTGTTCCTGGTGTTGAACCTGAATTCCTAAGTCCTGCACAGGGGCTGTGCTGCAGCCAGCAATTCCAGGCTGTGCTCAGGATCTCTAGACTGCTTGGTCCAAACAGAGATGTTGAAAGTCCAGTGTCTATGTGCCACACCCCATTGCAGTCTTAAAAGTAAGATCAGCACTATGGAAAACCACTTCCAAGAGCTGTGTGTCTTAAAAGCCTTCAGAATTTGAGCTACCACGTTTCCCATATGTAAGCTATCCCATGTTTATCCATTCCTCTTAATAGAAAGATTTATTCGCTCTGCAGCATGTGCCTTAGCTATGCAACAGCTTGAAGACTTTTATTTCCCCAGCCTTTCAAGTGAAGATGAAGACACCCCTTATTTTCCCAACTACTTGGCAAAGACAGGGCTGAGGTAAGTTTGTAAATCTAAGCTATGCATTTTTAAAACAGTTTGTTGTTCCAAGGTAGGAAAAAAGATAACACATATCTGCAAAGTTTTGGAAAAGGATTACTTCTTCACCCTTTGCAAGCCAGGTCTCTAGTGAGATATACTTACAAGTTTCCTGTCGTTGCTCACACTTTCTAGCACCCGATTAGCTGATGTGGCATATTTGTTAGTATGTTAGTTTGTCTGCAAGAAATGCACAAAGATTATATGTAGGTCAGCCCAAATGTGTGTCAATGAAACTTTCATGCCACCATTGTCTCGTGTTCAGTAGATGTCAACATGCCACAGAAAAGCTGGTCCTGAAAGATTTTATTAGTTCTGAAGCTTTTAATTAACAGCGTATACGTGTGTCTCTGTAAAATATGTCAGATTCTCCTATTTCCTAGGGAGAAAGAGTTTCCTAGGGACAGGAAAACATATATACTTCAGAAATTTCTGGAGTAGTCTCAGATGCCTTCTTTAAACATCAGGAAAGTGACAGTCGCTCTCCCGAGCTCTCCCAAAACAACCTATGTACAAACCTTTTATGTTTGAAAAGTAGATTTCCTGCCTTTCTAAAACACAGAGCAAGACCATTTTTTCACTTTGGATGTTCAGATGGTGATAGGCCTTAAATCCATCCAAAATCCCATTACTATTTCTGTCTCTGAGCTGCAGTAGTTTTTTAGTACACACAGCCAGCTGCAAGGAAAAACATTTCTCTGCCAACCCTTTCAAGCAACTGCTGAAGGAACAAGAATCTGGGTTAATTTATGGTAAATGAGATGTCTAGGCTGCATGAGTCACATGACTCTCATCCACATGAAAGCTTTCATGAGTGCATGAACACACATGTGCACCTTCAAACACAGATTCTCACCATTACCAACACCAAGCATTCAAGTCCCAGCCATAAGACTAGCTAAAAATTAATAAATTTTATTTATGTCTAAATGTATATTTGACTGTATTAGGGAAAAGAGTTGAACCTTCAAATGAATGAAATTGCTTAACTGCTATTCACATTATTTGCAGATGTTGCTGTTGGAAAGCACTTCCACCAATCCAGCTCAGCCAGCTAAGCTCCTGTTGATTTTTCCCCAGTATAGAAGTAGAAAATGATTAGGGTAAACTATTCCCTTCATGCATATGCTGCACAACTTTTTTAACACTAGCTAAGATTCCATTTGGTTTGTGTTTCCACTGAAAAACAGCAGGTATTAGTTTCTTGTACCTTTCTGCCCTCCCTCTATATCAACTTTCTGATTTTTAAAAGCTGTAAAAGAATGTCCTCAACAAATATGATTTTCACAATGTTTTCTCAAGAAGTGCATACAGCTTCACTCCTTTGATGCTAACAGTCAGCCATAAAGCTCAGTCAATTTTATGGACTTTCTTCAAAAACCTTTCAAAATTGCAGAGACAACACTAGCCCTGATTTCTTCCTCCATCCAACTTCTTCTAAGCTAAAGATGCAAGCTTTATTTAGTACTCGAGAGAAGTGAATGTTCACTGTCTTGGAAGAGTCTGATTTAGTAGCTTGTTTCAGCATGAACCACAGCAATGTAATGCTTTTATTCACTGATGAATTTGAGCTGTATAGTGTTAATCACTCTCACTGCCTTATGCCACTTGAATAATCAACAAACCCCAATGATACATGTTCCCAGATCCTGTAGAGTGCCATTTATCACCGACACAGAGCCTGTTTATTCTTGACATGTCTTATTTGTGCAGAATAAGCAGAGAATTTACTGCATAAATAATGTTAGGTGGGTATCATTTAAACAAAAATGCAAGAGATTTGAACCTCCTCAGAACTAGATATGTCTGAAAGGGGTAGAAAAGGTGGGAAAATTGAACTTCAGCAGTAATCATAAAAACACAATCAATTGATTTATAACTTTCAGGAATGAGCTGATGAACTCTTCAGGGCAGTTCCTACAACTTGTGTAGGTCATCAGATACCCCTGTGTTGACAGTCTCAAACGTGGCTGAGAAGAAAGTCTCTCACATAACCAGTCTCAGCTTTTACACTTTATTGTGGGGTTTTTTTGTAATGTCATTTGCATATCTTTGCCTGCCTGTGTAAAAATGGTTTTATTCTTTGCACAGTTTTGAGATGGTGACAGGCAAGTAAAACAGGCACCAGATGACAGGATGGGGACAAAGGGGACAGTGACACTGCTGCCCACCTCTCGCACTGCCTGATGCACAGGGCTGATTCCAGTCTCTGTGTCTGCAACCACTCCACCCTCCCTCCACCCTCCATGTTTGATACATGGTTCCTCAAAGTCTAGGAAGAGGAAGGTGTTTTCAGAGGAGCTTACAAATTCATATGTAAAATTAGAAAGCCAGAGAGCCAGAGAGCCAGAGTGAGGAAGAGAGATCACAGCAGATGCAGGATGTCATACACTCTATGTGTTCTGTTTCTTAATCTCCTACTAGAGTTAACTTCCAGTCTCCTAACTGGTAGAAGCAGTGGAAATCTAGCTCCAGGCTTCTGTCTCCTAGAGATTTAAAATTGCATTTCAAGAAGAAATAATGCAAGACATAGTAGTATCTGTCTTAATATTGAAAAGCAGCAAGAAAGGATTATGAAGCTTTGGCAAAGTGACAAAATTCAGGTAAATTTAGCCAGTTTTATATGTAAGTGTGAAATCATCCAGTCTGGCAACAGGGAATATATAATGATACTAAGGTGACCCATCAGACAGAGAAGAGCAAAAGATGGACAAATATTGAAACAACACATTTTTATCACCAAAATCTCTGTAATCATTTGATTCAGGCATTGCCTTTAATGAGCATTAATCAGGTATTTGGTAATCCCTAAGCATCTGTAACTCTCATATTTCTTTATGTCAAATATTTCCTGAGGTAAAAGCTAGTCCAAAATCTCAAACTTTCTGTGACTGAATCATGCTGTAAGCCTAACAAGGTTACTTGCAGTTAATGAAAAGGCAGAACTACGGAAACATGACCAGCCTTTGAAGGGGCAGCACTGAATTCCATAGTTTTACTGAAAAGTCCTTCAAATGGTCTTGAAGTCTCTCTACAAGCTCTGCAGCCCAACCTGGGACAAAATAGTTCATCCTGCCACAGATAAACAACTTTATTTAGAAATTTGAGGGCTATTAAACAAGGTGAATTTCCCTAGTGGATCAGCACAAATTTATTAATCCAGGTGTTACTCTAATTGTGATTCATTGGGGATAGAAACTCTGTTCAATGGTCCTCAAACTTGCTCTTCCATTTAGTGCTGTGCTGGAAAGGCAGCACTGGGAGCTGCAAGCTGCCTTAAAATGCTTTATTTCTTGTCATATTTTGCCATTTTTTGTACTTAATTGTTTTAGCAATTCTGTAGCAATTGTTGCAGCAATGGTGATTTTATTTGCTTAGTTATGAGAAGGTTTTTCACAGTCGGATTTGCTGCTTTGATGTCTTTTACCTGCAGAGCTATACTTACCATTTTTCAGTATAAAGCAATAATTAAAAACAGGAAAATCAACATCCCATCACAAGACAGGACTGGAACAGACCTCGGTCAGTTAGAGCAGACCTTACTATCACAGACAAACATGTACCAGTAATCCCACTGCACTTGAAAACCACAATTCCTATTCCTTCATTTGCAGTGGAAGACTGTTTTAATAACCCATCCCTACTCTGAGCATCTTGTCTGAGTTCCTGGCTATGACTTTATTACCATGCTGATTTGTTAGGATCGATATCTTCACCCTCTTAACAGTCATTTCTTTCCTCTGCGCTTCTCTGCTGTGACAGAAAAAAGATGGACACGGTGGTCACTTTCAAAAGCATCCTAAAATGCCACTTTACAGCTAGGAACCTGCAAAACAAAGCCCACAGACACCATAGAGTGGGACCAGATATCACAGATCATGATCACTCAGTGTGATATCATTTCATATCTGTGCAGTGACAAAGTGATTCAACTCCTTATTTTCCATATATGTGGAAAAACAATATTCAAGGCAATGATGTTCAAGGGAGAAACAGACAGATCCACCTTGCAAATGCACACAGATATTTAAACTAAATTAAAAATAGAGGGGAACACAAAATATATGACAATTCTGCTCCATTAGAATCCTCTGTAAAATGCTGCACATATCTACAGCACCGTGGAAATGTGGAGCTTGGAAAAGTCTGGTTGGACACAAGCACTTAGCCAATAGGCTGCAGAAATCAGGTTACTGAATAAACAGATACATTCATGACAGTGGCCTTTCTATTGCTCACTATCCATTTACTCCCTAAGCACTGTGTATCTATGGGATTAATTTTGTTTGCTGAAAATATTAAACAGGGAAATATCTGTATCTGGAATGTGTGTGAGAGGTAAAGAGAGACAGAGATTTAGCACCAATACGTTAAAGATAAGGAACCATCACTTCTTTTAACACTACCTCTCACTCTACTTGAATCTATCCAGCATAGCTGTAACTTGCTGCTGTTGAGAATACACATCCAGATGTAGATGTTTTGAGTCTCCAGTACAATTTTCCCTGGCTCAAATGGGAAGTTTATTTCAGTATTATACTTGTCACTTCCAATGATTCATCTATATTGCTTAAATGAGCTGTGTAGGAAATTTATTAAGAGTACAGATACACCTACCAAGGTTCAGCTCCACAGAGAAGGCAAGGAAAACTAGTGCTCTCTGGTGAAATAACCACATGACACTATAAGGTAAAATCTCCCATATCAATGCACTTAACTCAGTGTGTAATAAGAGACTCCAGCTCTCTGTACTTTCAAGCAGGTTAACACTTTCAGGTACTAGTTTCCTTCATGTTTGCTTTAAAGTTGCTAATACATCATAAGTATACCATAGAGTGAACTCTAATTTAATTCCTGGAGGCTAAAAGAGAGCTGGAGAGGGACTTCTGACAAGGGCATAGAGTGACAGGACAAGGGGTAATGGTCTTAAACAGAAAAAAGGCAGGTTCATATTAGATACTAAGAATAAATTCTTTACTGTGAGGGTAGAAAGACACTGGAGCAGGTTACTCAGAGAATCTGTGGTTGCTCCTTTTCTGGAAACATTCAAGGCCAGGCTGGATGGGGCTTTGAGTAACTTGGTCTAGTGGATGGCATCCTTACCCATGCAGGAGTGTGGAACTAGGATGACCTTTAATGTCTCTTTTAACCCAGACTTTCCTGTGATTTTGCAAAGCACTTGCCTAAAGCACATATGTGAGGATCACTGCAGTCTCCACTCAGTCAGGTATCCCGTTTGCCAGCAGATCAGTGGCCTCAGACTTCATCTGATAGCCACTTTTTCTGCTTCATCTCTCACAGTTGTCCAAAAGCCAGGACAGGCCAGAGGGCTCTCTTACCTCATTGAAGAGTTTGGGGATTTAGAAGGATTTGTGAAACACAAAATGCTGTTGAGTTCAGCCCACAGCCTCACTGACTCCACCAGACTAAAAAAAATAAATAATTCTTTGTAAAAGTGGCTTCTGGTTTGATACATGGTTCCTCAAAGTCTAGGAAGAGGAAGGTGTTTTCAGAGGAGCTTACAAATTCATATGTAAAATTAGAAACCCAGAGAGCCTCAAGAGAGGAAGAAAGAAATAGGGAAAGGCTGTGAAAACTGAAAGTAAACTGAGACACATGATTTATCTATAATGTAATGTTGCCTTTTAAATTAATTTGCTTTCATGCAAATCCCTAAAATCCCTGTTGCAGATTTTTTTTTAATTGGCAATTTTTGCTGTTTGTATTTCTTTGTACCTGATAAGGAAATTAATAGTATTTTTATTGGAACTACATTTTAGTTTTATCTTTTTATAAAGTTCCTAAGGAGTTTCCTGAGCCTGAAACAGCCCACGAAGACAGTCAGTCATGTGCTCATAGCTACTGCAAGGAAGTCCAAATGAAATTCCTTTATACAATATTAGCTAGTAAAGAAATTTTCATTCAACTGCTTCCACTTTCCATCATGAAAAATCTCCCAAACAATTAGATGTAAAAAACCTTACCCACTTATATAGTTTTCTTAAAGTGCAAGTGTTAGAAATTAGGAGGAAAATTCCTACTTTTCCTTGTCATATTCCCCGTGTTCTTCTAGGTAATATATGAGTGAGGACATTCACTTTCATTTTGCACACCAGACAGAAGTTATCGTTGGATTCTAATCACATATTGCTGCAAAATTTTATATACATTTTGCTTTTATCAGTCACATATTGTGTTCCTTTTGAAAGTTAGACTAGTTTACTAACACTTCAGGATCCTACTAAGGATTCATGCAAGACCAAGGATGGAAGGGAAAAGCCTGGTTTGCTTTCAGATTAAAGGAAAAAAAAACAGAAGTGGAATAAATTGATTCTGTTTTAAACATTTTTCATCATAGATAAGATGAAAAGTTGGATGCCACTGTGAGTGCTATAATATTAATGATTCACCATAACACACAAATTTTTTGTTATGCTACTTTAAACTAAAAACTTTTCATTTCTTAATCAAACTTACTATCACTGCAAAACCTAAACATCAATAGCTCTATTCAAATCTCAGCTAAATGCAGTTTAACATCCTAAAATTTGAGAGCTTCATTAAATATTAATTTAATGTGGGGAGGTTTCCAGATTAATTTCAGATTAATTTACATATAGGTATTTGTGTAGCTCAAGCAGTATCTTTCCTTTCTGTCATTTCCATCATCTGATGGATGGTGGAAAGAAGAAAATGTATAGAGAAGATGTACAGTGATAAAGTAAGTTGAGTAAGATTTAATTACAGACTGTTATTACATATTCTGCCCTGGCAAGCACTCAAAAGGTAAGAGAGCAACATAAATTTGCTAATGACTAGAGTGATAGAAGATACTGGAACATCTTAGATAAATAAAGTGGGCAGTTCGAAATAGCAGAGCAAGGTACATGACTATTAATGCTACTGCATTCTCTGTTGAAGTTAAAAAATGGTTTAACAACATAGGATGCTTTATGCACATCAAATGAATTGGATATTTCTACTAGCACAGTTAAAAATACATAAGAAATTTCAGAAAGTGGGTTTATGGGTGTCTGAGGGAAATCACCACAGATGGATATGGGAATTCTGAACTGTTTTGAAAATTGCTAACACTTGCAAAATACTAGCTGAAAGAAAACAGAAAAATATTCTTGTATCTCCCAGCACAATCATTTATTTATTAGGGACATGGCATTTGTGTTTGGAACTTTTTCATATGTTTCCAATAGAGTATGTCTACAGGGAGGAGTTAGAATGAAGTAACTTAGAGCTGAATATATAATGCAGTACAATTTTCAGATCCAGAATATTACTAATTATTTGTTTGGAGGCCCTGTCAGGATGCTCTCCATACCACAGCTTGGATTTCCATTGGTAGCAGTAAAACCCAAACTCACTTGTGGGGAAGTTACTTTTGCATCACTTGCCCCCTTGTAGGTTCATACAATACAACCTTTTTCGGCCAGGGACATCATAGCTGGTCTTCTGGAACTCATTAAGCATTCACATTCCCATAGCAGGTAAATGTAATTATTGTTATTATTGTTATTGACATGTGTTGCAAAAGAGAACATAATTGCTTAAGAATAACAAAATTAGTGCTTTGCCCATTGGAGATGTCAAGGATGGACACGACCTGAGCCTCCCTCACTCCACAGAATCTGGGTGTGATGGTGATCCTCCATGCTTGGACATCACCACTCCTTTCTTCTTTAGTATCTTCAAGATCAGGGCATAAAGGAGAGCAACAATTGCAGCCCAGAGAGCCACATCATCACTTCCATGTGAGGATATTGCAGACATAATACTGAGGGCACAGGAGGGAGCTCTCTCAAGGGGAGACAATATGATTTGTCCCTTAAAAAGAAAAGCCAGCCATGTGCAATGTGAACAATGGCTTAAATCACCGACTGCCAAGAAAAACATTGTTTTGATTGGGGGTTACAAGAGAAGAACATAAAGCAAAAATCATTAAATAGATAGTGTGGGGTGGTAACTACAGCAAAACAATCTGCTAAAAATGGAAATCAAGATAAATCATTCTTACCATTGTACCCTATGAGCTATTTCACCATGGCTCACAAAATAAAACATTGTCGATCTGAGTAACGATAAAACAAACAATGAAATCATACCACAATATTGACAAAATGTAAGATAATCAACAAACTATTAGAATGGGCCTGTTGACTCAAGCAAATGGAATGTAGTAGAACAGCTGTTCGCTTTATCCTGCCCATAAAGGAAAACCTTGGTGGCTCATTGAGGGCTTTATAAATTGCTGGCTTCTTTTTTTCCCTTCCCTGATATAAATAGGATTCTTCAGTCCTGTCTCCTGTGCTCAGCCTGCACCTATTTCACCTCTGCTTGCCATAGAAAGTGCTGTTAAATATTCCCTACCTTCCACAAGGAATTCAGATAAGAAAATCACTAATCTATTTTCAAGATTGTTAACAGTAAGTTAAGTGATTTAGCTTCCACCAACGGGCAAAAAAGAGCCTAAGAGCTTTTGGGAGCCTTTTCAGCTTCCACATCAAAATGTAAAGAGGTCCAGTGGGAACAGAAATGAGGTTTCGTTGACTGATGCCAGAAAATATTCTTATTTGTGTTTTCAAGAAGATTGTATGGTAATCAGCATTACTTAGGGGAAACTACAGTCCATAGAGTCAATTCTAGATCACTGCAATGATCTCAACCATAATTTTTCCTCATTCAGGAACTTGAAATAATGCAGATATTGTAGACCAAAACAGATGCTTAGAGGCACTTCTTAGGGACTATGACTTTCTAGATTTTTTTTTTTAGAATTGAGTCACAGCACGGTTCAAAGACATTTATTTCCCCAACGACCTGCACTTTCTAGAACAAATAAAATGTTGTTTTTATCATTGGTCTCACTGCTAAAATGACGTTTAGTATGTTATGTGCGAAAGCACTCAATCTCTAAGATACTGCACAGCAAAATAGAATATATCTAAATTGTTCCATCATTACAATTACAAAAAACTAGTCAAGGCTGGAAAATTAAACCAGAGGAATTCATTTATATAAGCATGACTGCATTCAATTTTGATGGCTGATACGTGGTAGCACAGTGAAGATCAAGCCCAGAAAAGGGCAAGGACTCAGCCCTACCATCTGAGAACTCTGCTTTGAGATTTAACCCAGCAGCTCACATGGCGAGCTGGGAAGCTGAACCTAACATTATAAAAATTAAGGGTTTGGGGAGAAACTGAGACCAAAAAAACCCACCCAAAAAATCCCCTCATAGAGTATTGTAGCTCATAAAGTAACTGAAAAGGGAGAAAACTCTGTCAGAGTAGGATTGAAAAAAAAATCCTGAAAATCGAAAACAAGCCAAAGACGTCAAACAATTAATAAAAATTAAAAGCAAAACACTTTTGTGAATATTTATTTATAGCATATGTAACATTTATAAACATTCTTGTTCAGCATGTGCAAACAATGGTTTGATGTGTGTTAGCTCATGCACTAAGCTGCTGTAAGGCTTAGGTGAGGCTCTTCATCAGGTAGGAGTTAAGAAAGTTATTGTTAACTGAGTTAAGAACGATATTGTGTCCTCTTCAGAGCTTCACCTTTCCAGCCCTAGCCAGGGTCTGCTGCTGCCATGAACAGGTCAGACCCACCAGTCCAAGCTAACAAATCCTTTTTCTCTGGAAAACAGAGGTCGATTCCAGCAGGTAATTTCCAGGAGTTGTGGAAGCCAGGCGGGGCTCCACCGGCACCGAAGCTGGGCGGCCGGCTGGCAGGCTGCCAGTGGCCAGCCGGGACCATCCGTCTGGCAGTTGCTACGAGACAGCACATGCCAGCGTGGGCTGAACGGGAGCCAGCTGAAGCGACAGGGCTGCAGGATGGAGTGGCTCACACACGGAATACCAACTCCTGGCATCCTTTTTCTGAGCTCCCCACTGGCTCCTTAGCGTGGTGGGAGCTGGTTTTTGATTGGGGAGGCCTTTCTGGGAGCAGCAGCAACTTTGCCAATTCTCCCCAGTCCTGCTTCATAGCATTTCTTAATAATGGCAATGTGTTAATTGTAGGAGACTCGTTCACGGACTGTGAATCCAGCAGGAAGGAACATGTTGAGGTACAAAATGTTCCTCTCACACCAACATGCATCCACCCACCCACCTATTTTCCTTCCATTTGAATTACTTTCCACTTGTGTCTCAGTGGCAACAAACTTTGTGTTTGCCAAGGAACCAGGGCTAGTCGGATGGCAGAACAGGGCCTCCAGAGGAAAACACCACATTCAGCTCCCCAAGAGCTCTCCAAGAGAGTGCTGGGAATCAATCAGGCAGCTCAGAGAGACTTCACAACACTCAAGAGTTCCTCGGACTTCAGCCTCGAGGCTTGTCCTCAAAGATAATCCAGAGACAGTTTATTTCAAAAATTTCAGGCATGCCAACAAGAAGCCCACTTGTCCACTCCATTCAGCAGACACATTGATATAAGCCACAACTACTTGCAAAATAAACATCAATATCATGCTCTTACAAAGATCTTTCCAACTTCTACAGACTCTAGCCAAAAGCATTTCTGGGTTTTTAAACTCATTCACAAACCTGTGCTAGTGCCTATGGCAAAATACCTGTTTGGAAGGCAAATTGCAACAGTGGAAAAGGAGATAAATAAAGTGAAAAAAGTATTTTAAAATTTCTGTATACTATTCAATACATAGTTTACTGCTGATCAAAATAACATATTTGGGATATTTCCCTACCATTAAATTTTATACAACTATTTTTTTTCCAAGATGCTATATACCCTGCTACAGCAAAAACTTAAAATACACAAAACTTAAATTACAGAGTCTTAAAACAGATATAATAGACCCTCCATTAACAAACTTCTGTTAATATATCTGTATAATCACATATAATTCACATGAGACTATCCAAAAATAAGGCTTCCTAGGAGCTAATCTCTCACTCACATACTCAATCATTTTTTAGATTGTTTAAAAGCCTACAAGATAGAAGTTTTAAGAGCTTTAATAGGCACTTTTGCCTGTGCCATAAAATTCCTTTTCCGGATTGCATATCATCTTATAAAATCAAATTTTAAAGACACAAACTAAATGTCCAGGCCTGCAATTATTTATCAGAGCAGACCCACTGAGCTGAATTAAATGTACAATGGACCGGACTGTTCAAGTCTTATGAAGGCTTGCCCTGCAAACACATCATTTTCCAACATTATAGAGACACAATCTTTAATTCACCCTTGGTTTGGCAACTTCCCCCAGTGGGGAGAGTTATAGACAAAATGACAGTGCAATAAGGACACAGTGGCAGCTTTTTTTCTGATTTCACTGGTTTTTGTCAGTTTTTGTTACAATATTAAAATTATTTAAATCTGGGGTTAGTTTTTCTGTGAAGCAGACAGGCTTTTGACACTGTGTGACATGGGTGACTGGGGGAGATTTTGCATGTCACAATATATTTGTGCTTTGACTGTTCTACCTATAGATAGATCTGTTTTCAAAAGCTTCAGTTTATGCTGTTTCTGCAGGCCATTTCTTTGAGTTGATGAAGCAAATAATGGGGTTTTTTGGCTTTTTTAACACAGCTTTTAAGGGTTTGTCAGAGAAAGGCTGATGAGGGGTTAAGAATTTCTATTTGAAGTTGTACAGAATTACTAATGAGTTGATTTCTTTGATGAGTCTTTTATATTTGGCTGCAGCTGTACAAGAATCAACCACAAAGGGATCTTGATTTTGTTCATCGTTAATTTCAACTCAACAGATGAAGCCTGGCTATCATTGTCACCTTCTCAGTTTGCCTTTCTATTATGTGAAGCTCATGTACTCAATTAACAATCTGATTAACAAGTTCTTATATTCTTCAAGTAGTTTTCTTTATCACTGACAACATATTGGTCCTTCAAGCAGGATTTAAACGCATAATACTTTTTTGACTATTGATATAATTTAAAATGCTAGATTTAAGATGCTGAAGCACACAGGCCAGCAAGGGAACATAGCAATGAACTTAAGAGAGATACTAAGAATCATGAAGATTTAGAGAGAGTTATTTCACTATAAGCTATAGTGAATCAATCTTTTTTTCCTCCTTTGTACAGAAGCAATGCCTAATGAGGTTCTTAGTTTTGCCACTTTTGTTTAAACTATTAAGGTCTTACAGAACCAAAACAGAACAAGAAAGTTCTGATGTTCTGGACTCTGGTGCAAGTTTAAATCCTGCTCTGGACTGGAAACAGGTACTGATGAGTGCTTCACTACAAAAAGATGACACAATCTCCTTGGCCCCTCTTTTCCCATCTGAAAGCTGGAAGTCAAACCAAATGGAAACAATGAGGCAATGGCTGAACTTCAATGGTGTAGAGCTTTACTTAAAATTTGCCTGTTCTAGAAATAAGAGTAAATATCTGAATATTGAATAGCATTTTGCTGGTATTTAAAACTTATGTCAGACTTGTAGCTGGAGGAGGTACACTTGGCCAGAGAGAATATGCATGAAAATATTTGAGTTCCTTTTATGATCACATTTAGCTGCAGACAGAATCAGCAGCTAATGTACAAAAGATGTATATGATTTTTTTAAACTGAGTTATCTTATTGCAAACACACAAAGAAGGAAAAAAAAAAGAAAGACAAAAGCATGAGAGTGAAATCCATTACATTTACAACATAATTTACAATTATGTGTTAATGTTTATGTCTTTTTATATCATATATAGCAGGTACAAATAGAAATATTTCCTCTGATTATCTGAAATTTTTGCATCTGCTAAATTCCACAAATATTCAGAAGATGCTGTTGGTTTGATCACTCCTGCAAAATAACACAGAATAAGTATGCAATTCCTCTCTGCTACCTCTGTAACATCACATCATGTTCCCATAGCACATGATGAGGCTCCCCTGCTACACTGGTGTCTACATGTCTAAATTCACAAAACTTTAAATACAGCGCAGTGAGAGCAGTCCCTGCCTTCACCCTGTCCTCTGGCAGAGGCCATTGAGATATGATGCCAGGCTGGACCCTGTGTGCTTCAGAGGATGCTGTATTCCTTGGAGAAACATGAAATGACAAGCCTTTCTAGAAATATAAAGGTGAAAAGAAATCACAGTTTTTCAAGGAAACAGTAGCACTTTTATTACTGCTCCTAAAGGTTTCTGTAATATTTTGCGCTTGAATAGCACTCTGTACTCAGTGATCCCAAAATCCTTTGTCGTAGTGTATTTCACTTTGTGACAGCCCAACGAGACAGGCAACTAACACCATCTCCTTTATATAAATTGGTCAGTGAGTCTGAGAAAGTTAAGCACCTAATTCAAAGCCCATTAAGGTAAATTAAAAGACTCCCAACAGGCTTTTGGTCAGTTGTTAATGAGACATCTCAGGTCATACAAAAAATTTGTGACAGAGAGCAGAACTCAAGTGTCCTCTTTCCGATTCATGTGTCTTAGGTAGACATCTTCCACCTCCCATATAAAAAAAGATTTTTCAAAGGGCAGATTTGTGGCTGTCATAGCAGTGTCAAACCTGTAAGGTGATATTACACCTATTAAAAAAATAGCTACACAGCAGAAGGTCCCAGGTGGGCAAAGAGGGGTCTCAATGAACAGCTATCCAAATCACAGTTCCAGGAAATTAAGGCCATATTTCAGACCAAAGTGACCCAAGTGTGTGCTGACCACTTTTATAAGTACAGGAAATCTTCACCAACTGAAGCATGGAGAAATAAGAGGAGAATAATAATCTGATGGGAGGGGGTAAAGGCAGCATAGCCAGACAATTTTCAGAGATTTCCAGTGACAGAACAAGAGGCAATGAACACAGATTGAAATGCAATAAATTCTGTTTAAACACATGAATTTATTTTTTTACTGTCAGAGTAGTCGAACACTGGCTCAATTTACCTCAAGAGGCTCTGGAGCCTCCATCCTTTGAGTTAATTAAAAAATAACTGGACAGAGCCCTGAAGAACTTGCAGTGACCATACTTGTTCAGAGTAGCTGGACTAAATCACCTCCAGAACTAACATTATGATAAAAAAATTCAATGGTATCTAAGGCAGAAGAAATACTCCCAGAAATCTTCAACGTTTAAGCATGGTGTGCAGTAGCAGAAATCCTTGCAACCAGTTTACAACCGCAATAAGTAGTTTTAAAGAAGATGCTTCCTCCTCTGCTGACCTCTGAGCTCACCATGCACCTTGCACTGGACTCTCCAGGTCTCCCACCAGTGCCATGACACTGCAGTGACTGCTGGGGAGCAGGGGCCACCCAGGGGTACTGCAGTGCTGTGACTGAGTAGTACAACAACGCTGTAGTTCAGAGATCCACCATACCTGGGGTGACCAATGCATTGCTCTTATCCAGCTACAGTGAAATAGCTCTCTACTTGTCGGGATCTTCTCTGCTGGAGATGACCCCAGATGTTGGTGGAAGCCGCTTTTCCCAACCCAGCTGTCCAAGAAGGAGTCAGGAGTCTTCTGCTCGTGTTCTCAGTGATGTTTATTGTCTCTTATCTAAAATATTTTCTGTCTGACCCGCCCAGCTCTGGCCAGCAGGTCAGTCCAAGGCACACTGCCTCCCACGGGGCTGGTGCTGTCTTTTATACTATGAACTGGTATTAGATATTTACAATTGTGTGCCAGTCCCTAACACCTGTGTTAGACAGTGACTTTCTACTCTGAACCAATCTAAAAATGCCAGCATCACCTAAAAGATGGACGTTAGGAAGAAGAAGGAAGAAGGATAGGGCACGCCCCAATCCCTCCATCTTAGGGTTTTAAACCCCCTGTACCAAATCCCAAATTTTCTCCTTTCACCCTATAACTACTGCTACTGTGTTGTCTAAACTTTTTTGACTTGTGACTCCTCATATAAGGTTGATAATTTGTCCCATGGGCTGAAATCAAAGCCCCAAGTGTTTTTGGCTTCCTGCCAGGGCTGCCCAGACCCCTGTCCGGGGTTCGGGGCACGGAGAGGGATGTCTTGGATTCCGACATCTACTCAACCATTTTTCATAACACTCAAAATGGAAAACACTTTTTCAAATGATCATTTAAGGTAAAGAAATGGTGGGGGATTCGAAGCAGGAAATACCTTATATTTAATCTGCCTACACTTTAACTGGAAAGGTTTGTCTTTCCCTTTACAAATTCTGAAAGACCTGCTTTTAGATGGCTTTTATCTTCATGTATATCTTGCTTCTTAGGTTGTATATTTCCGAAAAAAAATCTTTCCTCATAGTATGTATTCCATTATTATTCCATTATTAGTTTAACTAAGTATCAGAAACCTAGACAAGTTCATACTTTATTTACAAAACTTGTCTAATTCTTTCTCTTTAGAGATAGAATCAGTTCATTTCTTTGGGTATACAAATGTCTTTCACTAAACTGTGGAACTTCTGTAGTGTCAAAGCACTTTGTAGTCACTGCAATGATTCTTAAGCCCTTTTCTTAGATGTATCCTAATCCTTTCCCTCCTGAATCAAACATATTTGTTCAGTAGAAGCAGAATATTTCCTTTCCTGCAGCTTCTGTCCTAAGTTTACTTTCATGAGGATACAGATTGAAAAAAGTGGTCTTTCCCCATGACTGAGCATATCCTATATGATACTGCATGAATCCCATCAATTTTTTATTTAATTCATGAAGAGACTTATGAAGTATATAGTTATAAGGAACATGTTCCTTAGAAAAGACCTCTGCTGACCATGTATCTCTGCAGATATTAGGTATATTGTTAAATTAAGGAGAAATCTCTTTACTAAAAACGTAAGTGATTGATATGCTTGCATCTACTTAAAGCTAGCTACAGCTACACTACAAAACCCAGTTTTTTGAAAGCCATGCCCCCACCTCTCAGGAGTGTTTTAGTCACCACAATCCCATACTGAGTGCTAAAGGTAGAGTTAAGCAACACATTTCCCTGAAATGGCAATGAAGTGCAGCCAAAATAGAGATAATTATTTTAATTAATGGTAATGATTTTAACGGTTGAACATTTTAACTAATTAATTATGATTGATTGCTTGTTACTAATCAGGAATGTGATTCAAAGTTCTAATTGAAAACCTGAGAGCAACGTGCACTAAAATATGATATACTTCTGCAGAGAGAACAGGCATTTATTTTATATAGGAAACACTTCAAAGTAAAATTCATTTTGACATTTAAGATGGCCAGAAAATAACGTACATCTCCTTCACAGGAGGCTTTTTGCCCTCAGACACAGCAATCTGAAAATACCTTGATAACCAACTTGAAAAAAATGGGGTAATCCTTCTGATCTTGTTTGAAATCTGTTTAATCCTCCTGTGTTACATCCCATGTTGTTCCCTGTCAACATGGCATCACACTGTTGTACTTTAATACACGGGGGAGAATCTAACTGCATAATATTTATTCAGGATATGAACTCACTGAAGTGGCTTTATAGATCTGAAGCTGCTCTAAGGATCTCAGTGAGGCATTTATTGAATTAAGTAGCCCTGCAAACTATTCTTGCAGAAACATCTCTCACCAACGTGCTACTCCTGCCTTCCTCAAGCCTGCAGTGAGGACACGAGTAGACCAGCACCTCTCCTACCAAAAAATCTCACATTGCACCTGTACACCTATGGCACAGGCAGCACTGTGCCATCTGAGGGGATGCTGTTCCCCAGAGCCGTAGGGATGTGTGCCAGGAACCAGGGGCTACAGTTCACCTTTCCACCAGTGGCCAGCACTCTGGGGCAGTGGCAGGGTTCACAAGTGACCACTGTCTGCCACACCACCGCTGACCAGAAGGCTGGGCTGCTCCCAGAGCAGCTGCTGGACCACCACAAATGACAGCAGAGACAGCTCTCAAGAGATGCCAGGGCTGGCACAGCTGAGCCCTTAGTCCTGCAGGCTGGGCATGACCATGAGGATGGCTGCACAAGGACTGAGAGCCCTCCATCTGAATTGTTAGACTGCAAGGAGAGTAATCTAGTGCCACTGGGAACAGTTTGATATTGTTCCTTTCTTGTAAAGGCAGCCTAGCTCTGAAAGGGGCATCCCTGCTCATGCAGTTATCCTGGCCTCTTTTCTCTTCACTTCTCTCGGCTTTACATCAGATCTAAACATCCCATGGCAGCAGGGCAAGTGATTTAGCAAGCTGATCTGGCAGATAATTTATCTTTGGGGGGAAAGAGAGGCAAAAGCCTCTGTCAACAGCTGCCTATAGCTTAGGTGGAACAGCCAAATGTCAGCACAGACAACAATCCACAAGAGGCAGCAGCCCCAGGAACAAACACCTCAAGCTGGGAGCTGGAAACATTGCAGATTGGGAAGGTCAAATCAGGCCCCTTTCCAGGAGTGGGGCATCAAATGTTGGGCTGAAAAATAGTCCTCTGTCAAAACTACAGTCAGAAAAGTCTCCCTGCTACCAATGCTTTCCTACAATGCAAATCTTAATAAATAAATAAAGAAATAAATGGTCTGACCTGGACAAAAGGGAGTTGTGATGCCATCATAATGTTTACAGAAGAACCATGAAGCTGTTTCACAGTTTTGAGAGAGGATTTGTTCCCTTGTTAGCTGATTTTAAAAAAGGAAATTTCCCAAAGTACTACATGTCAGCTACTATAAATAAATGTTGCAGACATAATACTGCTTTCTTCTTCCAAAAAAGAAAAAAAGATTAATTCACAATACATGTATGGGTTAGAGACATGTAGAGCTGTGGTAAGAGAATGGGACATTTTAAACACAGGCTTGATCCTGCTGATTCCAGTGAGATGGCCTGAGGTAGGCAGTGCCTGGTGTGAGCTGCTGGTGGTTGTAGCAAGGCAGGATCCAGTCTCACAGCAAGTGGGCAATGCCACGGGACTGCACAGCACTGCCTAGGAGCTGTGCTGACAACTGGACCAAGCTCCACGGAGAGAATGGAAACATGAGGACTCTGGCCACCTCCATCCTGTAGCCCAGCCCCAAGTTTGGGTCTTTGTTGCCTTTTTTGTCTGGTTTGAGAGTCTGAGGATGCCTGCCTCCAAGTTCAGAGAAACCACTGCAGTGATTTACCCTGGGAGCATGATTTTAAGACTGAGAACCTGAATGTTGTTTTAATCTAAACAGATATTTTCATCATAGACCTTTCATGAGTGTTGTGAGGATCAAGTTGGAGCAGTAAGCCCAAAACTCTAGTGTTTTAAGTCATCAGGCACTTCAATGCAGTGCCCGAGAATCCTTGGGCACTTAAATCTAATCCAACACACATGACCAAAACCCAGGTATCTCATAATGACCCAGGCTTAAGCTGTCATTTCACATGAGCTCCACCTAAACCTTCCCAAAGTCCAAAAATTGTCAGATTTATGCTTAATTATGACAGTAATTACTCTGGGATTTAGAGGCTTGGCTGCTCACATGTGCAGGTCCCCATCACGCTGTGCTACCTGGGGACACTGCACTTGACCCCCAAACCCAGCCAGGAGTGGCAGCTCAGAAACTGAGCTGCCACTCAGACATCCTTGGGTGGACCAGACATCCTTGATTTAGCTGCAGCAATTTCCATGAATGGAACACAGGCAGGAGCAAACTCATTCAGCTCAATTTCCCATCACAGACATACCAGTACCCCAAATTCAGCCCTTGAATTTGAGAGGCTGAATTCCACCCCAGACACTACACATTAACCTGATGTGTTAAACCATTAAGTTAATCTTGAAACAAAACCAAAAAAAAAACAAACTAAAAGGTAGACAGCTTTGCTGATCTAAAGGAGAGAAGGGAGTCAGTGTCAAAGATAAAACTTCCACCTACCTCTATTTACATCACAGGCAGAAAGCGTTTAGCAACTTGACCATGCAAGCATCTTTAAAGATTTTAGCACTTTTCCTCCTTAACTAATTGCATATTAGAGGTATGACTTTTCTTCCACACCACTCCTATAACATAAATTCATTGGCAGAGCTGACTAGCAGACACTAATAGACAATAGAGCACTTGCAATTTTATCTTCAGAAAGAGACAAACCAGAATGGATTCCTTCCTGACTTTGTCCCACTCTACCTCCAAGCAGCAAGCTGAGAGAACCAGAATTCCAAGAAGCATGGCTGCCAGCTTAAAAAGAGGGGGAAAATGGCAGTACAGTGTGGAAAGGACTGTGCCCTTCAGTTTACTTCTTGCATGTTGAGCTATTTAGCTGGGAGGAAAAAAAGTCATATTTGCTGATTGCATAAATAAGCCCCAAAGCTGCAGCCCTTATGCATTCTGCTCCTTTGAAGGACTGCCGTATCATATTAGCAGTCATCAGAGGAAACCATGCCTAGAAACTTCTCTGAAAGCTGCAGCACTTCAAGAAGGATCAGAAAGAAATGTCACCAGGCAATACTCCCTCTTGCCCCTTCAGCATAATGGCTCAGGAAAGGGAGATTACAACAGGTTTTCATCATGAATATTGTGTGTTTGAGCAAGGAGCAATTTCCTGACAGCTTTGATTCCAAATTTCAACATTATGTCACTTGCTGAAGTATCAGACACATCATTAACCAGCTCTAGCAGGTTTTGTTATGATATGATGAGTCAATATCTGCCTAGAAAATTTAACCCATTTTTCTCTCTCCCAGACATTTTGAACAAGCTCCTGAAAGTGCCTTTCTGAACAGCATTTCATCTGAGTCATAAAATACCCTTTGATGCCTTATTATTTACAGAGCATTTGCACATGCTCATGCCTTATTCTCCATCATTTCCATGAAGTAGCTCTACACAGGATTCAAGGTACTTTCTAGATTTAGCTTTAATTCTATTCTTTATTTTAGGCAACTAAGCATTATCCTCCCACCCCTAATTTCAGAAAAAGGGAAAGAGCTGTGATATCTTGCTGACTTCTGCTGGATGTCTGTGGGTTCAGGCCCTCTGAATGGGGATGCTGCTGGCATGCACAGCCAGGCCAGACCCCTCTTGCTATGCTCCTGTTCCTGGACCACCTTTTCTTTGTCATTGCACAGTTTCTGTGCACTATCCCAAATTAAAGGAGTTGACTTACTGGAGGATTCAGTTCATCTAGCAATTGGAATATATTGTTATGTACATAACAATATATATTCCTTTGCAAGACTCGGACCTAGCACAGGTGTTTTTTGAAACTCATATGTTTCAAGTATGAAAACTCATGTTTTAAGTATGAAAAGGGCTACCTGAAGACAACGACTACTCATGCAAGAAAAAGATACATCAACATAGCACTAAATCTCCCTAAACTGTATTCTTTAAATTCAGTTTCAGCCAGGCTTTATTACAAACCTCTGCTGATCTAGGAGCAAGGAGGCTGTACAAAACCAGGGGTGCTAAATTATATTTTCCTCACTGCTGTGTTCATTTAGTGCATCTTTTCTGTTTCTTTAAAGCTACTACATGAAACATTTTCATCAAAATATGTTTGTCTGTTTAAATGCTCTGGAATGTGCTTAAAGCAATACACTTGGGTTTGTGAAGCTGTCAGCCCAATTTTATTTTCAGCAGGTTAGGATTATTTAGAGAACTGCTTTCCCCTTTCAGAGAGGGTTTGGGGAAGAAAAGCCTGGGAGGATCTTCTCCTGGGAATCTCACACACCATCTTGTAGACTACAATAGCCTGGGTATGTGTTGAGATAACATTGTAGGTTATGCTCAGAGAGCATGGTCAGTTTTAGACCATTAGTCTTGAGCTCTAATGATAAACACTTCTGGATAAAAACATACATATTTTTAAATGAAACTGCCAAAAATCTGAATTGGATATGAATTTAGTTTCAGGTTCTCTCTGCTCTTTCTTGTGTTGTTTCTGAATAACATGGCTATTCACAAAATGCACCAAAAAATATTTCTTAGCTAGTGGACTGAACTGTCAGTGCAAAAAAGCAGGACTTGGGCAAATATTTTTAGAAGTTTTCACATGTTTTTGGCTCCAAATAAAGCTGGTTTTCATCAGCAGTGTATCTCCTGTATTTACAAATTTGTTTTACCTTTTTTAAAATACAAATCAGAAAAATAGAGCCAGAGGTAATAAAAACACAGAGCTAGTTGTAAGTTGAAACATCAGCTTTACCAATATCAACTGCTCTCTTAAAAAGTGTCACAAGCATGTCACCCCTTAAATAAACAGTTAGTAGGAAGTTAGAGGTACAATGAAGGATCTAGTTCAAAATTTATTCCTCTTAGGTTACACCTACTTCTGCTATGTCTGTTAATCGTTAATTAATATCTCTAAAAGTAGTTACCTAAATTAGCTTTATTTGCAAAGAGAAGTATAATTGCATAGACTTTTTTTTTTTTTAAGTTGGCATTCAATATGTCAAGATGTTACAGAAGAGTGAAAAATAGATTAAGATTCAACCTGGTGCCCTTTCTCTCTTACAAAGGTGCCCTGAAATGGGCTTGTTCAATACAACAGCAGCCTAGATCTCAAGTTTCTAATGAAAACTGCCTTGGAAATGAGGGTCATACTGCAAAACTCCTGGAGTAAAGGTGGAATAGAGACAGAAAAAAGCTCTGCATTAGCCTGAGCATCAGAGATACAAAGTCCTCAGACTGAAGCATCATTATTTCAGCAAATGACTGGCAACTGAAACAGAAAACAACAGCAGCTTGCTGTTAGCCTCAGTAAAAACAGTGATAATTCAGCATACTAGAGCTGCCTTTCAGCTTTACTGGTGACTCATTGGTGGGGAAACTGAGGCACAAGGCAGTTTCTGTAATCAGCACTCAGGCCAGGAGGGAAAAAACCTTTACCAGGCTGGCAGACTGACCCCTTCCAACACAACACTGAATATTTCCATCCCTCTTGCTGGCCCCTGCCCCCACAGGACTGGAAATTGTTCCAGCTGGTACTCAGATTTTCACCAGTTAACTGAAACTGGGTCCCAAAGGCACAGTGGTAGAAGTCCATGACTGTCAATAGAAAGCCATTTCCATCTTGTTAAACCTGTGAACTTATTCTGATTCCTTTGGCTTTTGTTTTGTTTTCCTCACAGAATAAAACAATATTGAGAGCTTTCCAAATTTCTGTATAATCTGGAAGATCATCTATATTAGCAAATTCTCTGATAGCTGTATCATTAAGTCAGTAGGATGTCACCTCCTTAAATCATCTCATCTAAAATATTCCAGAAAGAAAGAGAAGAAAGCAATGAAAAGAAGGGGAGTTGGAAGGAGACAGAACTTCCTGTGAAGAATGCAGAAGTCTCTTTGAGTGTTTAATAGATAGGAATGAATGCTGCTGTTTAACTAGATCCAGCCACTGAAATATCTAATTAAAACTGATGTGCTTATTTAGTTTCCAATTCATCACAGGTGGGCCCACATTAATGTGAAAATGAAAGTAAATTACCAGCATTTGGCAATCTCACTGAATGTCATTCACATTATTAGCTCAAATCTCAGAATGCATTTTAAAATATGGTTCATAGGTAATAATGTGCCTGAGAACCAGTGAAACCTGCAAGTGTGAATTCAAACTACACCGGGGGAGCTGCCGAATAACGCATGTGATGTTCTGTACATAAGTGCCTTTAGGCAGAACGTTCTGGGGGAGTTTCACCCACTTTCCTACCACTAATATCACTTGGGAATGGTTGTTTATATTGGCCCCACTCCTACCCGTCCCCCTCCAGCTAGAAGCTCATAATAACTTCAAGCAATTTAATTGTAGCCAGATTTCAAGCTCACACTCAGATCACGGAGACCCTGCGTGCTTCAACTGCAGTGTATTCAGCTTCATAACTGCAAAACAAAAAGGGGAAAATGGCCTTGGAAATAACGTGTCTTCCTAAAGCATTTGATTTTTTTTTTTTGTACATATTATATTTATAAATTTTACCATAAATTTTTGTTGTATGAGCTTGAGCTGGTTTCAAAAAAGAAAACTAAAATACGTTTGAGTTTGACTGAGAAAATCTCTGCAAATTTTCAAAATGTGCAAGAATGCATTTAAGCCACAGGTTTTGATAAACTGAGTGTTTACCCAGAGCTCAAAGGGGGACTGTCCAGAAATATATGTATCTCTTCAAATCCAGTTTGTAGGATTCTACTAAACTGAAACCATTATCCATCTTTGTTTTTGTTTGGGTCAATGTAACCAACATCTCTTAAAATGAAGTGCTATTATTGGGGACATACCTCAGGTGCTCAAAGTCCATGAAATACCATGATGCCAAGCTTTAGATCACATTTCTCAAGTACAGAGAACTTTATTTTCTTTAACATTTAATCACAGCATTGTCTTGAATATTATTGGCAACTTAGAATTCTAGCACATGGTTACTATAGTGAAAAGGGCAATTTCAATTTCTATTTCAAGACTTCAAAATAGTTTTTCCTCTGCTGCTTTCAAAAACACCACTTTTCATTTTAGAAAATAATTGTAAAAATATTTTACTGGATTTGAAAAATACTTTTGCAATCTTTTCCTGTTTCAGTAGTCCTCCCTACCACCCCTTTGCCACTAAAAAGAGGAACTTAAGGGAATTGATTAAAATGTGGGGGGAGATATATAGACAAATTTCTTCACTAATCAATTGTTAATTGCAGCCTGTGGTTTTAGTGTGAAAAACTCTTTTATCCTTGGCCAAACTCCTATGTCAAGGCGCTGCAGCCCATTGCAAGCACTATTTTAAACTCCATCTCCCATTATCAACCACAACAAAACATTCCCAAGACTTGTGTTGCAAAGCCAACCTCTAAATCTGGTTTGCTAACTACTAAATCTCCTTTTTTTAGACTGAAAAAGTGATGAAAGGCCTAAGATGAGGCAGAGCACACAAAGGAAGAGAAAGGAATGGGAAGAGAGAGAAAAGGGCTAAGAAGCTGAGAAGAAAAATAGTGTGCCAAGGAGAAATCAGCAGAAACTTAGTTTAAGAAGAGAAAGAAAAAAATATACAAACAAAGGTGTTACATCACCTAAATAGTCTGGGAAAAAAACTACTATGTGGTTTTAAAAGCAAAGAAACAAAGGAAAGGCGTAAATCAGCAGATTATCCAAGGGATGCGGTGGACCCCCATTCTGTGTTTGACAATGTAAAACTGATCTCAATCTGATGAGTTGCCAGCCAAGCCTTTCAGAGTGTGAGGTGAGAACATCCTCCAGCCCCACCAGGAAGTGCAGTCGGGATGCTGCCAGTCTTCCAGCAGGGTGAGGAGAGGGCTCTAACATCCCTAGGAATGCTGACTGGACAGCAGCTGGGGATCAGGTTTTCTGCTTCCACCCCACCACAGACTGTCCTTTCAAAGACTCATTTGCAGTACATGTAAGAAGAGGAGGAGTAAGGCCAAGAAATTGGTGGAGAATAATAGGAAAGAAGTGCTGTAGTTTGATAAGGATAATAACCTTTCTAACTGGTGTCCTATCATATTAGTTTCCCCATGAAATTATTTAAAACAGCAGGGAATCAAACATCCCCACATTATTAACCTCTAGCTCGTGCTTATTGAAGAAAATCAGGCAGATATTTTATGGGTGGCTTCCCAGATGATGCCACACAGCATGGCAAGGACCATGGGACCTGGCTCTCACGTTGATGAGGACATCCCTCTGTGTCCCAGCTCTGGTGGGCTGCTTGCCATCCCATGCAAGCCCAGGTTGCCTAATGGCCACCACCACTCATTGCTCCCTGTCCCTTTCTGACCAGCTGCTCAAGGTTTTCCTCATCAGCTCTGGGAAGGCAAACACCCACAAACAAGTGAAATCCTCAAGAGCAAAGTGTACACTGTGAATCCCAACACAACACCAGGGTGACCCCAGCCCCCACTGCCTGATTAACTCAGCTCTTAACAAGGCATTTGAATATGGCTTTTCAGATGAAAGCTAGTCTCATGCTAAACATTTCAGGGGAAATATTTTTAAAAGCAAATAAAGACCATTTATGAAGAAATGCAAAAGTTTCAATCCAGAAACTGGCGAAGCTGCGAAACCCAAGCATCGCATCATCTGTCTTACATCACTTGCGCATCTTCCAACACGTGACAAAAGAAATTTAAAAAGTCACCACCTTCAAAAGCAGTTATTAGATAAGTCTGTGAATTTATATCATCTAAAGACAGAGCTGAATCATCTCAATGATAGGCTCTTTCTACTTATTCACAGATTGTGTTGGGAAATAATTTAGCACCTTTTTTTTTTTATTGTAGTCCTCCCTCAGAGCAGTACGTTGCTTGGCTGGGGATCCACCACTGGTTTTTGTGTTTAAACATTCTATTTTACTTAAATGCTTTGTAGGAAATATTTTTTTTCTGTTGCCAAAATTTCTTTTCTTTATTCCCAGCAAAACTCATATGATGTCTATTTTTCAAATGCTTATGCTTATTGACTAAACCTGCACTTCTGTAAAATACTAAGGAATTTAGTACAACAGAAAGTCACTGAAATGCTACTTTGAATTATTTAAACCTTCAGAGGGCAGGTTCTGTTTTTAAAGGTTTATTTTTGACGTTTGTGAAGATATACATACATAAATTATTGGTAGCACTAAATTCCAGCACTGGAAATGCAGCGAAGGACCTTGGTGGCACCACCACGAACAGCTGCTTGTGAGGAGCCTGCCTTCCCAAACACCCAGAGGAAGGTAGGGAGCACTGAAGTGTTGGCTGAATATTCAAAAAAATTGCAAAGAATGAACTTCACCAAAAAGAAAAATGTGAGGAACACACTTCTGTTCCTAACACCCCTTGGGCAACACTGCAGGAAGGACCTGGCTGTACATTTTACACCTCTGCTATGTGCTCATACAAACACACTCTTCTGAAAAACAGACAAAAAGAGCCTTATTACTATTTCAGTGTCTCTGAAATAGCACTGGTGTCCCATAGAAAGTAAATATTTCCCATGTACAGCATGGCATAATCATCTTGCTGCATTGGTGGGAGGTATTTGCCATCTCCTGAAGTGTCACTTATTAGCCCTGGTGGGGCGACAACTGGCAGAACAGCAGGATGACTCCTGTATGATCAGCCGGATGGCTCAAAGGTGCTGGGGCCAGATGAGCGAGCAACTTCTGAGAGCAAATGCAGTTTAGCATTTGAATGAGAAGGGCAGGAGAGTTGTATGGCAGTGGAAGGGCCATTTCTGAGAGGTACAACATTGATCACCCTGGAGCAAAGAGGTGCCTGTCAAGACCAGGGACTGTCGCTACGTCTGGGGCTGCGCGCACACGCTGTAATCTGGGGCTGCGCGCACACGGATTCCTCCACAGAGACTTTACAAGCCAGGTTTATGACCAGACAACATACAGATGTAATACACAAACACAGAGGAAGAGAGGAAAGGAGATAACAGTAAAATGAGCATGCATTTTTCATAATAGGCAGTAATTTCATGGCTTAATTTAATCAGTGGTCTAACTTAGTGCAGTACCTTGCTCTTCTCCTGTAGTCATAAGTCTTAAGGCCTCATTAACATAGGATGTGTATGGAATATTTTATGGGGTCTTATTCCATTTTAAGTAGTGGCCCCAGCAGAGAGTATTTACCAACCATCATTTCAAGAGGCAGGTGAGGTGTTCTGCAATTTACATTTTCTGCAGTAAGAACAGTGTATGGGTGCTGAATTTTGGACTTTGGTATGTGGCAAGTGCAAGCCAAGGCTTTTGAGAGCATCCACAACATTGTATCATCTGACTTCCACTTACCCCTGTCTTGTATCTGGAAAGGACTTTGGGAACTGCTGGCAAAAGAAGATATTTCAGCACCATTAAGTGCTGTTGTAATGAAACAGTTTCCACAGAGAAGAGGAAAGCTCTATGTCAGTTTAAAAAGTGAAGTTGAGCTCTGATCCTGAGGATGCAGTTTTTGCTAGGGAAGAGTGATCACCATGTGTCATTGTTTTCTGTAGAAAATCAGGCTCTGTGTGACGTGGCCAAAAGCCTCTAACATGAATGCATGTACAAGGTGAGAGGTCTTTCATGTTTTATATGCCATCACCATTCCTATTCTTACCTTCCATGCAAAGATGACCTTCCATCTCAGGCTTACCTGCACAGGCCTGGCCAAGAGACTGACTATGAATATATATGACCACATACCTTTAATTTCATTTCAGAAGATTACCTAACACATAAGGAATTTTTTAGTAACTATCTTGATAGGCCCACAAGGCCCTTAAATATCAGCAGCAGAACAATCATCCTCCTACCTGTGTTGAGACCAAAATATACATTTGTGCTATCAGAATTGATATATTTGAAATTGATCATGCAGATTCATGATTTAAAGAAATTGGAGCAAACTCAAATCTGCTACCTGCTGTATAGGGCAGCAGAGTTAAAGGAGAAACTAATTGGGCCCTATTATTTTAATGTGAATTTACTGCTCTTGAAAGACACTGTATTTATGATAGCACTTTATTTATCCTAAGTAGTACAACATGAGTGACACAGAGGCTCCTGGGAAAGTGTTTGCATCCCCTTCATCATGTCCACTGCCATCTTTGGGCTTCCAGGTCTCACCAGCAAAGCCATCATCATTTTATCAGTGTTTTTCACACAGTGGGGAGTTAGGCTCACAGAAAAGAAAGGAGATAAACTTTTTTTTAAGGGCTGCTGGGACACTGCTAGATGATAAAGTCTCTCCCTCGTAAGAGATCACAAAATCTCAGAGCTAAACTAAATCATGAGCACAGTAGAGGCACATTTCTCCACAGGCTGCCACCTTCAGATGCAGGCATGTATCTACTCGCTTCATCTTGCCAGTAGTGAGAGCAACAATGTAGTTTCAAGTTTCTGAAAAATATCCCAAACTTCTAGAAACTTGGTTGGAACCAGATGACCCCTTCGATGAGAATATACTGGCTTGTCTTTTAACAACATTAACAATTAGGTTTTCGTCCGTATCACTTTGTAGCAGAAATTTCATTTCCAATTACATTACATCAGTCTTCAATGCAACTTTTGGAAGAAACCTATTAAATTCTTTAGAGATATTTTTTAGGAGATATCTCTTTAAGGAAATATGCATGAGCAATTACAACACACTTTGTCACAGACAAGTCTATAGAGCTGACACTGCGTGTGTTTGGTGTCTATACCCATGATACAGTGCAACAGAAAAATGTGCATGTGTTTGGCTTAGTGCTAATTCATCCAAGATCAGGCAGACAAATCAAAAGCTAGAAGCAAGAAGTCAAACACCCTTCCATGACATTTGGGTATGAAGTTCAGCAAATTTTTTTGCACTCAGAACAGAGGGAAAGAAACTCCCATGTGCCAGATAAGTCTTCCAGCCACTCATTTTTCTGCCATGAGGAACAGTTCTTCACTCAAGGTCCAAAATTTCCGTTTCCATGGGAATTTCTGGTTTCTGTAAACCATTTTGCTCAGTATTCAGGTCCAGCAGTTGTGAAATTCTTCCAGACAAGTGCTGAACAGTATAATCCATTTTTCCTTTGTGTTTTCAAATTTTCAGAAAGAACAAGAACACTAAAGAGACACAGAAGTGTTAGTCTTACACTAACTTTCATGATGTTTGGTAATATCTATCCAAAGGACAAGGTCAGTTATGTAAATTTTAACCTTTCCTACAGATTGAAAACATGAGATAGGATATACTGCCCTATGATCATTAGGAAAATTAAGTACTCAATCTGAGATTATTGCAACTTTGGCAGAGAATTCCAGGCCTCAGAATTTCTAGAGAATCCTATATATCCTTGGTCTGTGCTCTCACTCCAGTTACACAGAAAACATTTGCAAGTATCTAAACTGGTATTTCAGTCCTATTCAGCATCTGTGATGTCCATCACTGGTGAGCTGTAATAATTAGACTACTGAGTACTCATATCCAGAAATCAGTACTCACTGGATGGTGCAATAAGCTTAAGACAGCAGTTTATCTCTGGGATTTTAACTAATTTTAAATCAAACTTTGAATTTCATGCCCACCTTTTCAAACAGAAGGGTGCTATGTACTTTGATTCTGTACTGGATGAGGTAGATGTGGCAGAATAATACACATGAAATGTCTGGCTTCCTTACTTCCACACATTTCCTCCTCGTTTTAGTGCTAATCGTTCACCACTGTAGACTTCAGCCCAGAATAATGTCTTTTCGATTAAAACAAAACAAAACAAAAAAAAAATCATCAATAGCATCATCATTAACAATCTGCAATTACAGTCTAGTTACAGCACTTGTCGTGGCTTTGGGGCGGCGTGCATCCCCGCGCTGATGACGGCGATGATTGCGGTAGCAAAGGTCAGGCGTGCAGCCTCTCCCAAGCCAGTCATCCAGACGATTACCATCATTGACAGTTTTTGCCAGAAGCACACTTATTGAAAGCAATGTGAATGCCACAAGGACTGTGTATAAAAATAGAGGAAAATTGTCTGCAGTCTTCCCTCATCTCCTGGTTGCCAATTGTAATTAGATCTTCGGGCTGCTTTGTAATCAGCCATCAATTCTGCAGTATAAAGAGCTCCGCAGCAGAATATGCACTCTATGTCTTTATCAGCACAGTCCTCCAGTCATTCAAAGGGCTTACAGTATAAATATATTTTCCATATAACTTAGGACATCCAGGTAAAAATAGAAAACTGAGTATACCAGAACTGCTTCTAGCAGAAACTAGGAAAGAATATCAATTGCAATTACTGTGCAGCATTTCCTAATGCAATTTTATACTTAGCAGAGGTACCAAAATAAGGTCAGAAAGAATCTTCCTTTATACATATAACGTTCCACTCCCTTTTGCCTTTTTCAATACAAGGGATTATGTCCCCTCATGCAACATATTTAATCTTTAGTTTATCACTAATTTAATATTCTTAATTTCAGTGAAGATATACATACATAAATTTTTTTGAGGGATCTAATTTGGTTCTACTGGTACAAGCAAAAAATATACAAGTGACCTCTAAGATTATATTCACCTACATGTTACATGATGATTCTGTATCATTTTCTCTCAAGCAATAAAGGTTTTTCTTACCTATAGGCTGTTGTTTAAATGAGCTGAAATACAATTGTATTGATTTATAAATAGATATTTTCATAATCAATTTCCACTGTGTTTAGATGTTAGATGCACCCATAGAAGAGTGTTGATCTTATTGACCTATAAGCTATGCTCTTTGAATTTATTGCTCTTAAGGGAATCCATATGGACAAAGACTCTGATTCACACCTTTGCACCAGTGCCCTGGTTTTCATCATAAACAATATTGAATAAATATTTTTTTAAGTCCCTTTCATCTAATTATCCTTTCAAATGTATTTAACATAGCAGAAATCTCTCTCAGCAATACATCTCCTACTGAGCAATGACAGAAATTACAGTAAGAGGTAATTCTTCTGTCTCTGAAAGTGCTGCTCCACGCTTCTCTTTAGAGGAACTCCATGTGAGTGGTGCAAGAATAACTATTTTTACATCTCACAAAACCATGGACTACCAGCACAACCCCGCAAGGTGAGTTTCAAATACTGTATAGCTGCAGAGGATTTTCACCAGCTGAAGACTTCAGGGTACAGAGAAAAATTGTCTGTATCTGCTGGGCCTGGTTGTTGGAGCTGGGAAGTACCATCTCCATCTTCTCAGATGCTCATGCCATGAGTAAAAGAGAGATTCCATAGTAAGGACAGTTCTGGACAACCTAGACATAGATGCCCACTGCAGTTTTGAAAGCTGTTTCTTTACTAAATAGGAATAATAATGACTCTGCAATGTAGAGTCAATATAATAGTAATTATTTCTGCAATGAAAGTTCCTGCAACTTTTATCCTTTCTTCTAAAACCATTGTCAAGAAGGAACTAGTGCTGTACTCCCTTGATTTTACCTTGTCTCTCTAGATGAAGAAGATATTTCAATTGAAGAGATGGGGGCAAAACTTAAGAGTAGGACATTTAAATAATGTTTCATGAACTTTGGAAAATGTCATGCTGAGCTTCTCAGGTGAAAATTCAGTTTCTATGCATTCCAATCTTCTTTCACTATGCCCATCTGACACTCCAGATTCATTAACTGAGCAGCCACATTTTCTAGCAGGTTTCCTATAGTGATTGAAGTTTGCAACACATCTATTTCTGCATATAGCAATTCCAACACTTCTCAAAATGATCCCTTAAAGTCCAGACTTGTGGCAGATTGTCTTTCCAGCAGGACAGCACAAGATGGTCTCTGGTATGCGTCTTGAGATGTAGTGGTAATGCACGTTGAAATAAATTAACTATTTATACAGAGCATTTCATCTTAAGAATTGTATAAGCTATCTACCCCACAAACCATGCATAAAAGTAGCAGCCTCCAGAATGAGACAAGGGGCTTTATGCAGGTCAGGATCTCAGGTGTTAACAATACACTATGCTAAGGACACCTGATGAACTTGGGTGGTTCTGAATACAACAGTGATGTTATTTGGATCACTAAATGGTGTGTAAAAAGTTTCCAGGATCAGGGATTAATGGTTCAATTTAGGCAATGAAAAGCAACTTTATACCTTTATACTTTAGCAGAATGACCTTTAGGCATGACTGGAATGTTCTGCTTTTGTTTGTTAAGGACCAACGGTTTTAACCAACTTGTATTTCAACAGTCATTGACAGAATTAATTAGAAAGAGAAAAGTTCTCAAAGTTCTCCTAAGCCATTTCTTTCCCTCCATCAGTCTTACTGTCTGCTATGGCAAAGTTATGGAAAACATCTGGCTAGTAATTCTATGGAATCACATCAAGGGAAAATATTTTAATAGTTTTGTTATATTGTGACATCTACAACCCACACTTAATGGTTAATAGACATAATTTTGGGGTTTTTTTCACTACCTTCTCTCACACTTACCAACGAACAGTAGGATATAATCAGACTTGTTTCTTGCAAAACTCCAGCCAGCTGAACCCAAGTGACCTTTAGAGAAATGCAAGTCGGGCCAATAACATGTGACATTTCTTTTTAATTCCTGTGTTTCCAATATTAAAAAAAAATCAAATCAAATCAAAACAAAAAACAACCACAAACAAACAAACAAAAAAAACCCCAGGCTAAGATACACATTTAGTGCTGAGCAGCCAGGAATTGTACTCTCAGAGAACATACTATACAATGAACATCTAGTTTCAATTCTTTCTTGTTTTTTTTTTGTTAGTATTAATCATAAAATCATATAAAAGGTTGGGGAAGACCTTGCAGATCACTGAGTCCTACTGTTAAGCTAACAGTACAAGCTAACACTTGCCCACCAAGTCTACCACTTAACTGTGTCCCTAAGCGCCACAACACTTCTCTGAAATAACTTCAGGGATGGTGACTCAACCACTTCCCTGGACAGCCTGTTCCAATGATTGACACCATTTCCATGAAGAAATTTTTCCTAATATCCAATCTAAACCTCTCCTGGTACAACTTGAGACCATTTCCTCTTGCTCTATCACTTGTTACCTATGACAAGAGAAACTCACCTTACTACAACCTCCTTTCAGGCAGTTGTAGAGGGAAATAAGGTCCCCACCGAGTCTTCTTTTCTCCAGGCTAAACAACCCCAATTCCCTCAGCTGCTCCTCATGAACCTTGTGCTCCAGACCCTTCCCCAGCTCTGTTGCTTTCTCTAGACTCACTCCAGCACTTCAGTGTGTTTCTTGCGGTGAGGGACCCAGAACTGAACACAGGATTCAGGTGCCTCACCAGTGCCAAGTACAGGGAGGAAATCACTGCCCTGGTCCTGCTGGCCACACTATTGCTGATACAAGCTAGGATGCCATTGGCCTTCTTGGCCACCTGGCCACACTGGTGGCTCACATTTACCCAGTTATCAACCAGCACTCCCAAGACCTTTCCACCAAGAAATATTACAGCCACTCTGCCCCAAGCCCTCATGGGGTTGTTGATACCAGAGTGCAGGACCTGGCACTTGGCCTCATTGAAGTGCATACTGTTGGCCTTCGCCCATGGATCCAGCTTGTCCAGATCCCTTTGTAGACCCTTCCTTTCCTCCAGCAGATCACCACTCTTGACCAACTTTGTGTTGTCTGCAAAGCGAGTGTACCCTCTATCCCCTCATCCAGATTATAGATAAAAATACTAAACAGGATTGGCCCCATTGCTGAACCCTGGAGAACACCACTTGTGAGTGGCCAGCAACTGGCTATAACCCCATTTGCCACCACTCTCTGGCCTGGCCATCCAGCAAGTTTCTTGCCCAGTGAACTGTGCAGCCATCCAAGCCATGATCAGCCATTTTCTCCCAGAGAACGTGGGAAATTATGTCAAAGGCTTTCCTGAAGTCTAGGTGGAGAATGACTACAGCCCTTCTTCCCCCATTCACAAAATGGGGCACCTTGTAATAGACAGAGATCAGGTTAGTCAGCATCACAAATCAAGGCTATCATTGGTACTGCAGTCCGTAAAACACAGTGCCAAATTTACCAACTTTTTTTATGGGAAATGACATTAAAGCAGCCGCTTCTATATCTCTGGTAAGCTCCACATATTGTACAGACAGCTCTGAAGTTGCCCTTGGATCTGTCATATGGTGCAAACAGCTGTCGATGAGCCATGTGAACTGCTTTGACCTCCTGCATGCCATTTTCCTCTGGCTTCCCTTTGACTTTGAGCGTGCGGCCTCTTTTACACAGCTCACAGGATTGCAAGGGAAAAGATTTTTTCCCATTAGAAGGGACCAGTGATTTTTCTTGGAGAGTACAAATACAAATCAATAGTTTCTCATTTTGACATAAGGGAAATGCTTTTGTTTTCAATGAACTCTGTTTTCACCTCTGAGACTAGTACAGAGCAACAAGAAGAGGCTACATTAGAGATGCATGGAGGATTTTAAGACTCTGCTTCACTTGCACCACTTCACATTGTCAAAACATGTAAAAACAAAGGATTTCATTTCACTTACAAAAGACACGTCAGTAAGTGTACAGCTTCAGAAGAAGTTTAATTGCATGATGAATTCACAGGTGACAAGGTGCTAGCCTTTGTATATATAAAAACTACCTGACTTTGTATATACAACACCACCAAGCTTCCAGAAGGATTTTTCCTTCAACACAAGGAAATTAGGTCTACTCTGTATCACATTTATTTAAGGTCAAGAACTCCAGTCAGATGAGCACATAAGACCCTGGGCTGACTGAACTGGCAGCAGAATAAATGCAGAATGCCCCCCTTGAATTGTATATTTCCTTTTTCCTCCTGGACACCACAATGCTGGGGTTTTTTACATGTTTGTTTTTTTGTTTCTGTTTTTTTTTTTTCTTTTAGGTTCATTTTATCTATTTAATATTTGACTGGTTTAGCTGGGAAGTAAAGTCATCTTTACGCAACATGCCTCAAACACCAAGTGCTCTGCTAGGCAGAAATTTCATCAGAAACTTCTGCCCTTTAAATTCCTCTTGTAGAGAAAGAAGCAGCATGAAGCCATAGGAATAGAGCAGAGAGCTATTCTGGGGAGCATTACCAAGCCATGACCCTGGGTACAGCTGGAATTAGGAGCAATGGATTTCCTTGTGGGCACTTTATGTCAGCTCAGGAAAACGCCACATGCCCCAGCTCTGCCCCACCTTCTGCCATGGGGGAAAATGCCCCAGGAGGTTTCAGTGCCAAAGTGCTCAAGTGACACTTTAGTATCCTATGCTCAGGGCATCACTGAGCAGGATATGATATCAGATGCAGGTCTGGAACCCAAATTTTGCTCCAGTATCCTGCGTGGCTTGCTGAAATCCGGCAAGTCTTACGCAGGACTGAGCTGTTTAAGACCAAAGACAAAATTTGTTTTCTTTTGTTTAGACTTAACAGAGCTACATTTCATTTCACATTCCTTATTTGTACAGCAAAGAAGCAGATTGATATTTCAAAACCTTTTCCAAATGTTTATTTTAAGCAGTGATACAGGAACTCTGTATTTTTACATATGGTTAGTGGTGCTGTTTGCAAGTTATCAGTCATCAGTTTAACTTTTAATCAAAGGGTTTAAAACATTTGTGTATCTTTGAAAGTTTCACACATATTTAAGTGAAGCTTGATGAGTAGCAAAGTTTTAATTGAGCAGGTGTTCAGGGATGGATGCACACTTCCTGATAGCCTTCCTTGGGGCTATCCCTGGAAGACACTGAGTGGCTGAGAGTACAGGTAGCTGAGAGCAGGTGTGCTGACAATGCACCTTATTTAGTACAAAATCTCTAAAGCAAAAAAAAAACCAAACAGGAAACAAGGAGAGGCTTTGATGATTATAAAAGTTGCATAACTATGTATATTTGTATCAATTGTATGATGATGTATAAAAGTTACAAAGATAATTCTACAGCTACCATTACATATTACACATACTGCAAAAATTTTCTATTATATTATAGAAATCTTCATACATTCAAGTTTCCTGGGTTTTTTTTGTTTTGCTACTTCCACTTTCTGATGATTGTCTTTGATTGTATTATTTCATTTGAGTTGACTGTTTATTCCTCTGCTGCTAGAAACAACAGAAAAGGATGTAAATAGTGCAGGGAGTCTGAGGACCAGCATTTCTGATTCCTGTTACTTCTCTCTATTTTGGGTCTCATATATAGTATATGTGCCATACACAGCCTTAAAGACATTATTCTTATTAGTTAAAATGTTGTAGATTTTGATGCATACACATTACACAGCTAGAGAGACAAGAGCAGGTATTAAACATTCACAGGCAGATATGAAGATTTAATTATACAAGCAGTTTTGAAGCCTTGGAATTAATGTATACACACACACAGACATATAAACATAATCATACATACACTAAAGTGCAAAGTGATATTATTACTGGATATTGTTTTCTAAGTGACAGTGAAAAATAAGTATATGTCTGTCACATTCAAAAGACAGAATTCAGTTCCTCTAATGAGTTAAAAGTGTAAAGACACCAAAAAAGTAAAGATGAACAACAGATTCAACACAGGAAGAATCTAAAAAAATTTAACTTCACAAAAATAAAATATATAAAAGGGGATCCAATTATTTGAAAGTTTCTTGATGTATATAAAATTCTAAACTATTAATAAATATATCTGATAAATAATGATGATATTCTCCATATTTCTTTGTTTAATTCTCAGTTTTCTTGCAAGATCTTCTTGAAGTTTGGTTGTAATGGATCATTACGTCCATAATGTGCTCAATGTTGGAGTGAATTTTGAACAGTTTTTCGGCTGCATACTGTTTTCTTCCAGATAATTTACTGGATTAAAATTAGCAGTGTGAAAAGCTGTAGAGAAATCTAAATGCCTGCCAAATCAAAGAAATAATCACATTTTTATGAATATTTAATATCATAGTCATGGCAAATAAGGCAAGTAATTAGTACTTACCATAAATTTGCAAAGTATTATTTTATGTAAATGTTACATTCTACTAGTTTGATATGAATTATTCATTGTATTACCAGACAGTGACACAAACCAGCAAACACTAAAATCTATGTGTTATTAGTTTACTTACCTTTAATGATATTGTTTAGAGGATATTTTTCTGAGATTACTATTTTTTCCCAAACGGGATGGAAACAACAAGAAAGTCATTTAAAGTCACCTACTGCACATTCCAATATTGGAGGAACTCAAGATGCAAATCAACAGAATGCAAGTTCTTTCATGTGTGCAGATGAAGAGCTCTCAGCGATGTCTCCAATTGCAAAGACTGCACAGGTGATTACTATTAATGAAGTATGGTAAAAGCTGTTTATAAAAATAATGGATGTGGGAGAAAAACACACATCTTTACAGATAACCTCCATAGCCCCCCACAGTCAAGGGGCAGAGTCCTTGGGTCAGGTAACTAAATGATTGAAATAGAATCTAGCCCTGACTATAACACACAATTTCCAAATAGCACTTCAGAACAAAAAGACCCACCCCCAGCTTATCTACAGATGTGGGTTGTCACCTGTCTTTCAAGGCTTGACTCCTAACTTTCCTTGATTCCTACAAATATCTGCTCCTTTTCCTGATTTGTGATTAGCACCTACTGATCCCTGAAAACATCAGTCCTCATTGTGCTTCCAGTGTTACAGTATACTAAATGGCCAAAGCCAGATAGAACTCTTGCTCCATTTTAAATATAATCTCCATCTCCTTCTGGCATTAATAAAACCATTCACTTTATTGTAAGTGGCAAATTTTCACTGATACTCCTTTAGAATGGCCAACACAGAGAACTACTCAACACTAATTACTAAAACATACACCCCTTTGCAATTACCTTATGGTGTGAAAAATAACCAAGAACTTCCTCATCTATCTTTCACCTACCAAACAATTTCATTGATTCTTGATGAGCAGCATCTGACTGTTCTTGATGAGCAGCATCTGACTGTTTTTCTCATACAAAGCAAGCCTTCTCCAAACAGTAAATCTTTCAGTCTAAATAAATTACATCCCCTGCTTGTCAGCTTGCTCTGAAACAAACTTACCAAAATTAAAATCAGCTTATGCCCTACATCCTATCCTTTGGTAAATCCATGCACATTTTCTGCAGACAGTTTTGATCTACTCCAGTATTCATCCCTCCTAGTATGAATCAATTAATTGCTCATGAGACTTTCAGACTAATTGGTTCTGGAGCCAAAATCTCACCAAAAAAAATCTGGTGTTTCCTATACAATAAAAAGCATATATTGGTCTTTTGGGTCACAATTCAACTTAGGCCTACCACAATACACTTGGGATCTACCAAGGAGTATTATAACTTTCAGTGTCTGCTTCACTCTTCACCTCTCTGGCAGTGTCTATGGGCAATAGGGTTTACAGTACACAGTTGAAAAGCAAATGTTCTTTTTCTATTTTTTTTTTTTCCAAAATTCATCAAAGCAGCAAAGAGTTTTCTTCTCCTAATAGAACTCTGAATAATGAAAGTGTGAACTACCTATATACAGTAAAAAGCAATATTACCATCTTTGGACAGAGGTGGGAGCAACTGGAGTAGTTGTTTTAGTTGTGGTAAGTAAATCAGTTTACAGGCTGGTAGAGGTAGTTCTTTCTGAGCCTTTGGCACCTCTGAATGGGGAATTTGCAAGTATGAGCAACACTGGTCCAAATTTTGTTTATTTTATTTAAATAAGCTTTCCTTATGCAATCTTAACTCTGTGTCACTTGTGCTTTTCACTGATTGGTATCTGGAGTTTTTTTCAGCAAAGGCAAGCTTTAGCCTTTCATGCTATCACTAAAATTGTAGGTGTGATTTTGAATAATGTCATGCTGAGGCACACACCAACAATAACATCTCTACCGCTTCTAGTGCATTTCACAAAATTAAAAACATCCCTTTTCCAGAAAACTAAAATACAAGGATTTTAGCTAGGGGAGAAGATGAATATCAGATGTGACTTCATAAAATGAACTATTTCAAAGTACAGAGGAAAAGGTACTGTTGCAATAGCTCCTCACTATGAGCTCATGGTTTCATGCCATACTTGGGAAAGTGCATCAAGGAACTGGCAGCTAAGTTTCCAGTATTAGAAGCAGTTTTAGAAACCACAGCTCAGTACCCCCCATTTTAAATAAAAGCTTGCCAGCTGGCAAGTGGGAGAGAAGGAAATTTCTTGTCCTTGTGGGTGGTTTGGACTGTGCACCAGTAAACCATCAGTCTTTACCCTAACAAAACTCTCATCAGTCTTTGGAAGTTTCATGTTTTCCCTTAAAATCACGCTTGTGTAACCTATTTTATTTAGGTTCAAATTTGTTTCCACCTCCAAGTAAGCAAGTTAACAGGGTCTGTAGAAAGCATAGAGAAACAGGTGCAATGATCAAAAGCTCACACTTAAAGTATCCTTCAATCCCTGACTCTTTCACCCTTTGGTATGGACTCTCCTGCACCCCACTCTGGCCTCGTCTCCCCTGATCATAATGATAAGCAGCATGTGCAAAACATCCCATTAAAAACAAAATTTAAAGTGATGATAGAGAAGAACACAGCACAATGGACAGCAAAAATGTGGTTCACATAAATGTTTGGTTTTAGCTTTAATATTTTAAACAAACATTTCCTTCCACTTAGACTCATCCTAATCTGCAATCTCCACCTGGTGTTTTTCAAACCAGATGGAAATGTAAATTATTTAAAATTATGAGATTCCATTAGCAGTTGGGCTTAAGTGCTTAAAAAAAAAAAAAAAAAAAAAAAAAAAGAGGACGAAAGATAACTTTTCAGGGTTCCAAAATGCGACTGCGCCACCCATTGTGTGTGGCTGTGGCCACAGAGCAGGGTCCAGGAGTGCTCTGCTCTGTGCATGCCCTGGCTGAGCTCTGAGCACTGGTGGAGAAGCCCTAGATCCCAGTCGTGGCTGAGATTTGCACTGCAGCAGCACCTGCAGCTCACTCATTTCCACAGCAGAAAGAGTGTGACCCCTGGAGAGCCTGCAAAGCAGACATCCATTTCACCTCCCAAACTGCTCCAAGCAATGCTACCTACTTTGCTTCTGCTCCATGGGGAGAAAGAATTTCCCAAAAATGTTTTGTTTTTTTTTTTTCCAAAGTGCTACCAATGCCCATGATGATGCCTGTTCATTCCTGTTTGCAGCATAAAAGCCTGTGAAGAAATCCCATACAAAGAACATGCCTGCTTGAACAAATACCACAAAGGAATGAGAAGAACCACAAAGAAGAAAATACAAACCAACTTCATCTTTCTATATGCAGGACTTTTGGCCATGACAACTAATAACAAAAATTACATTTGGGGGCATGATATTCTTTTAATTCTCCTCTCTGTTGAGGCCTTGTACAAAAGAAGACTAACAAGAAGCAAATGCTGATGTTGTTGAGGAGACTCACAGCTCTCAGGTGCATCACAAGACAGGAGCCTACAGCCACTAACACCAACAGGCTGAGTCACAAGGTCTTCCCAGCTCCCATCTCCCTTCCTTTAAATTGATTGAGTTCTGCCAACCAACATCACTCTCTGCTGAGCTCCCTATTGCCCTGCTCAGCAAGAAATCCAGCAGAGACCTCTTCACCACTGGCTGAAGGACTTTCTTCTTGCACTTTCAATATCCATTTTTGTGAGACAGGAATTCTCTAACTGATTACTCTGTCCTTGGATTTTCTACTATTTTGCTACATCGTACTACAAAAAATATCTATAAAGCTCAATTATATTAATTAATGTACAAGAACTTCAAAGTATATACAAAATGTGTGAGAAGGTATATGTACAAGAGTATATCCCGTGGCATGGATATATTCTATTCACATGTACCATTTTTGTACCATTTCACATGTACCGTGTATTCTATTTACATGTACCATTTACAAAACCCACACCAGACATTCCCATTCTGGCTCTGTGATTGAACCCCAGTTATTAACAAGCACACTGTTCTTACTAACCTCCCAACTTCAGCTAGATGGTAACCACACTTCCATCTTTAATCCCATTTTCACTGACCATGGAAGAACGGCTGGATTTGTTAATTGTTCATGGACCAAATACACTGAAGGGGACTTAGGCACTGTAACATTATCCTAGCTATCTTATTATGAATCCAGAACTCTGTTGAGTATGAATCCTGTATGAATCCAGGCCCCCTTGCAAGGCAGGAGAAGAATTTGGTGCTTGTGAAGGGAGTTCACAAGAATCAGCTCACTGAATGGCTGTTAAGGCACCTCTTACACCCTGGGCCTCTCAGAGCACTCACCTGGTGCAAGCACACCCCTGAGGTGCCACAGATCTCTCTGCTTAGTTTGGATCACAGATCTAAATCCAGGTCTAGTCTAACAGAAAATGACTGCATAAGAAATCTTAAGCCATACAATCAGAGCATACAGCAGATTGTTAAGGGCATTGTATATATGAGTGGCAAGAGAGCAAGGAGCTGGAGTCCCAGGTTTGATTTTTAAGTTCTTTGTTTGAAGCTGGTGCCAACTGTATGAGTTTGGCCTTCTGTTTGCACATTGCCTAGTCCAGTATGAGTCCTGCCTGCTGCAAGTCTATATGCTCTGTGAAACTCAGAGAAGCTGTGTTTAATAATGATCATATTTACTGTGGAAACAATCACTTTGGATTTTTTTCTTGCTTTGTTCCTTCACACTAACACTTCTGCAAATCTTTTATGCCTTTGGTGCTTGGGCCTGTGTAATAGAAAGACTTCCCTAGAAAATCCTGTATCTTCTTATCTCTAAAATACTGGCATATTGGCTAAGGAAAAAGCTCCTGAGTCACAGATATGAACCTCTACAGGGCACTATCTACCTACAATTCCTGGTATTTCATACCATTGGAAAAGAGAACTCTCATAGGGAAAAAACATTAAATGTTGTAGCACTAAAAGCACCTAGAAGTGGCAATGTAATCAAAAATCCAAATTTCAGTGTCTCCAAACAAATTTAAAAGTAGCTGCCTTATGGAACACGGGGCTGGTTGCTTCATACGGCTCTGCTCTTCTCTGCTCCTTTTTCTTAAAAAGGAATTACATCATTTAAATTCTGGAGATGTTCTTGTCATGGCTTTTTCTCTCTGATTTCAAAGAATGAACCTGGGAGAGAGAAAAAAAAGTATTCCTATAGCAAAGGGAATCCTGTCAAATTTTTAAATAAAAAATATTTTGTATGTATACCTATTTTATAGGTATACCTCTATTGTATTTCTTGCAGTTTGGGCAAAGAGAACTGTATTCACTGTATGGATCCTGGGGGTGCTAGCTCTTGTTGCATAGAAATTGGTGGGACTAAATGTCTCAGTGTTTGTTTAGTTCCTCAGAAGGGCTTTGCAGCCTGCATGGAGCTCTCTTTTATGTCACCAGGAGCATCCAGGCAAGCCAGTTTAAATCTAGCTAGGATTTCTGTACTTCAGTCAGCTCAGCTGCAGAGTAACTGCAGTGTAGTCTCTCCTCCCATGCAAAACAAGTGACTCCATGTTGTTAATTTTCTATAAGCTTGCATACCCCACAGGTAGTCCAAACTTACCCTGCCTCATGGAAAGAAGTCATCAGCCATCTGCACCAGAGTGAATGGCACTCTGTGTGAGAGAGGTCCCAGCTGGGAGCAAGTCTTCCTCTCATTCTCATCTGAGACTTTCCCTCTTCCCTTAACAAAACCCAGAGAAGCCATCAAAAAGTATTCTGAAATTTCCATAGCTTTATATCCATGTAAAGTTTCTTTTTGTACTCTCTGTGTAGAACAACTTGCAATATTTGGGGGTATTTCACTTTGGGGGGTAGAGCCTTCAGAAATTCAGTCAGTTTGGCCACAGCCCCCAGGGACAAGCTCTGCTGTGGTTCATTCATCATCATCTTGCAGATGATGTCAAAGGTAAAAAGGCAGAGAAGGTTGAACTGAGGTTGTACTGTCTGTCACCTTGGACTCAGAGTTGTAGAAAGAGAAAGCTTCTCTCCACTGCTTTATGGAGATCAGAATTAGGTAGGGATTCCCCACCACCCCATGTGAATCAGAGGTCATCAACTTGAACAGGTCATCCTTCTTAAAGCAGGCACAGCTATGAGATCAGGTGATGTTACTCATCACACAAAAATTCTAATTCTGTAAACATGGGAGTGAGCAGGTCAAACACCCTCTTCCATGGCTTCACTGTTCTCATGGTGAAACAGTTTTTCCTCATATGCACTAGGATACATTTTTCCTTGGTTTATTTTCTCTCTTTCCAATGTCTCTCGTCCCTTCAGCACACACTCCTCTAAGTTCCTGTCTTCATCTTGTTGATAAAGAAGAAGATTCTTTGATTGAAGATTCTCTTCATTGATTCTGGTACACTTTAGCAAGGTCCCCCAGAAGCCCTGTCTTCTCAAGGCTAAATGAACCCAGGCTCCTCAGCCTCTCTTCTCAGGACAGGTGCTCCAAATCCCCACAACCTCTGCAGAATTTGCATCAGTTTATTGATGTCATACATAATGTTGGCATGCCCAAAACTGGATTAATCAATTAAGTCACTAGGAAGATCAGAAGGAGCCAAAGCAGGGAGACATTCTGAGAACTTTCTATGGCTTTGACTGGGCATTTCCCTGCCCTATTTGATATTCATATTGTTTCAATATGAAATCATAAATGATCACACACTCAGGATGCAGTAAGTTATTCTCTTCTGGCTAACAGGAAACCAGGAACCTATGGAATGCACACATCTTTTCCCAGTGCAGCCTGGTTGTGGCCATTTAGGAGCCTGCACACAGCATTCTCACCAGTTAGCTGATGGGTAAAGCCCATTAACCTTCAAGTTTACTTTATCTGCTCAGTCTGGTTTATCTGACCAATGAATGTGAAGTAATTTCAGTATTGTCTCCCTGTCTCCTTTCCTGCAGTGCCTTTCAGCTCTTTATTCCTCTAAGCTGCCCAAACCTTTTCTTCCTCTTTCCTCTGCCATCTTCCTTTCTGAAACTCTGTGGTAATTCCCACAGCAATTGTCAGCATCTCCTTACCCCCAACATGCAGTTTGGATCTAATCCATTCCAGTGATGGTCTTAGTGGATATGGGACCACCAGCCACTTTGGTTTTGACCAATGCTGAGAGCTAGGGGGCTTCTTGGTTTTCTCCATAGGAAACACAGTTATTCATAATAACAAGAGATGTCACAAATTAAGTGTATGTATTTCTATGGTTGTATCTTTAAGATAGGTCCAGTACAAGGATGCTAAGGGTAGATTCCTATTCAGATTGAGGGATCAGAATTTAGGTGTTTAGGGCTGCAGCACAGACCTAAGCTCCCATTACAAGAAGTGGATAGTTGAAATAGTTAAGGTTGTGAGCTTCCCACATATCGCTGCAGGCTGGTTTTCCCACATACCCTGCAGGCTGTTTTTATCTCAAATCAAATCCTACCTGAAGAATTAAAAAATGGCTTTATATAACTTAGAATTTTCTTTTCCTACTGCAGACACAGGAAAGAAGAACCAAGTTAAGGAATTACACTTTTTTTTGCTAGCTCAGGTCTCCCAGTGGCTTGCTCCAAATACCAAACCTTGCTCCCTTAAGATGTTAAATGCAGCAAATCAGCTCAATTTTAAAAGATTTCTCAGAGCTCCCACATGCTTTGCATTTTGCTACAGGCCAGCTGTGGCACAGGGATGCAAGACCCTCCAGAGGCCTCCAGCACACCAGGCTCCCCAGTCCTGAGGGCACATCAGTGAGCACAGACTCCACCTGGGGAGTCAATCCCCACCTGGGGCAGTGAGGGGGGATCCCTTCCACCAGCAGGTCCCAAGGAGAACTTTACTAACAAATGGAAGCAGAAAAGAGCTCCCAGGTGAAGGGGTCTGGCTGAAGCATTTAGCTGGGGCACAATATCGAGGGGGAAAGAATGCAGCCTCTCCAGTAATCACTGTGCTGTCTTTTTTTGTTTTCTTCTTTGTTTGGATCCAGGGCAATTCAAGTCCAGATGAGACCATGTTCAGAGCCAGGGGACTGAAGCAGTTTCCAGTTAAACAAAAACCATTCAAAGTTAATAAACAAGTTTCTGCAAATGGGAAGAAATAGATTCATGCATTAAAGCTGCATTAAGAGAGTAAAGAGAAAACAAATAATTCTCTGCCTGCCACAAGCTTCACTTTAACTGAACACTATTGGAAAAGAAATGCTGTTGGTCCCCAGTGCAAAAGTGGAAGGGGTGGGAAGGTTACGTGGGGAGAAGAAGAAATCACTTTATTTCTATCACGATGCACTAAGATATAAATACAATCAAAAGGGGTTAATCTAATCCTTTTGTGAAGCACTGAGTCAGAGAACAAGACAAAAACAAATCTGTGATCTGGAACTTCCTGAGCACCCACTCAGGGTGGATTAATGAGGAGTACACGGCTGTGAAATTACGTGCCCTCTGAGTCAGGAAAATGGTCCTAGTGGTGCATGACCTTGAAATGAGGGGAAGCAAACTTCACCTGATCCACAATTATAAAGACCTAAAAGGAGGGGGACTAAGGAGGAGAGAGAACACATTAAGAGCTGAGAAAATGTTTCTGAGTATGAAACCAACAAAATATTAAACAAACCCAAGGCTTGAAAGATGAATTAAATGTAGCATAAAAAAATCCAGAGGCCTTAAAGGATACTGGCATTAGTGTTTGAGCATTATAAGGAAAGCTTGTCCTCTTTATTTACATGAAGTAGATATTTTGTTGCTGTTGTCATGGACTTAGCGATGTTTGTCTGCCTTCAATTTTCTCTTTGCAATGAAAAATTGTTGTGAGATGATTTCTAGTCTTAGCTGCTTTACATGACAGTATTATCAAGGATTCATCAAGAGGCCATCTGTCGAATTTATGAAAAAAAATGCAAAAACAAAACAGATGAAAAGGAAAGAGCAAGACAGAGACTAGTCCAGGGGACGATAGATGTGGCAGCATGTGCCTCAGTGTGAAAATTACAACATTTAAATACTGTAGAATAAATTACTGTGCCGAAAAATTAGTGATGCTCTCCCACTTCAGATTCTCTCCTTATGATGAGAACATAATGAAATAGATCACAGACCAAATCATTTTTTCCTGTGGCTATTATTATATTCTAATGAAAAATTAAAATGGAGTAAAGACATAAAACCTGTAAGGGAATCAAATAAGCTGAGCTACTGAGTCATTTCTTAGGTATCTCCAAAATGTACAGCTGATGTGGAAACAATAAATTCATAGCTTTTTATGTCTGTAATCAACTGATCTCCCCCTGTTTTTCATATCTTCTTGCACCTTTATTGTTGGTATGTGTAGACTTAAAGACATGCCTGAGACATAGAAATATAATGAGAGGACAAAAAAAATGATTTGACTTCATTACAACTGGTTGAATTGCATAGCAAAGTAAGTAAAATATAAACATCTATTCCCAAAAAATATATATTACATATAAAATTCACTATCTACTGTTTTCTAACTACATTGATACCTATTTTTACATACGTGTAAAAATACATGTATAAGAAATAAATTTGAATCAAACATGTGAATATTAAAATCAGGCTGTTTGGATTTAACCAGAATTTAAGAATTTTAATCCAGCTTGTAGTGTATTTTAAAAAATTCCATGTCCTTCCTAGCCTCTCCTTTCACCTGGCTTCCATAAGGAATTCACTTGAACTTCTGTGAACATTTGTGGTAGGCTAAGAGGGGAAATATCACACAGATTATTGCACAAATTCAAAGATTTTCAGCAACCTTTCCCCAGATGCAATTTGTGTTTTACTGATTATGTTTGCAGGTATGGAAAGCCAGCCACCAGGCTATACCCATAAAAGTGCAAAAAATCAGAATATTTCCTACCATATATTTTAAAACATAACTGTAATGCATAATGAAAATTTTTAATTCTCCATGTCCACACAGGGAGAAAAACTAAGAGGAAAAAAGCTGATACTGCAGTTATACCAAACTTAGAAAGACACTCACAATAGTTAACTCTGACTTTCTTCACCAAAACCTCCCCGAAAAGTAGATGGCTTACCAATAATGACCTATCCATTGATGATTTTCTGCACAAGAAAAAAAGCAGATGAAATTGCCCTCAAGCTTTATTAAAGACCTTCCTCAACTATTCTAGTTTGTGTCAGAAACCAACTTCTGCACTAATCTCCATGAATTCCAGTTGTAAAGAAAGGCTACATCTGGAAGTCCATCAAACCATTCTCAAGCACAAAATCATTCAATTTAGATGATGAACATTCTTGGTGTATGGAGAAGGCAACATCCCAAAATCTTCAGTTGACTTAAAAAAAAAAAAAAAGAACCAAGATATTCATTAATTTTAACATAATTGAATTGGGAAGATCATCTTGATGCATCAGTAATTAAATGACAGCAAACACCATAAAAGCAAACTGTGCATATATCTTAATGGCATAGAGCAAAGCAAAACTACTTGCAAGGTCTAAACTCTGTGTCCTTCCAAAACTACAATACAGTTTATGGCTGAAGACCACTATATCATTCACTGGAGCCTGGAGAGACTGCATTAGGGAGAATTTGTAGGTTTAGACCTGGAAATATATGCTTACTTATTTAACTTTACTCGTGAGGGTAAGCTCACAAATTTCAGTCGTACTTGACCCAACTGTAAGGGCAAGCATATACAAATCCCTCTGAAAGATGGGACATAAAATTTACATTCTGGAAACTTTTTTTTTAATACAATTATGCAAATATTACTAGCATGTTATTATGCTTTAAGGATCAATTCTTTAATTATATAAGCATCAATATTCACTTGACAACTGCGATGTAATTACAAGCAAAAGAAGAGGTAGTTATGCTGGGTGGGGGCTAACAAAGTAAAAGTCTTCTGTGGAGTATTTTCTTTTGAAAATACTACACAAATATCTGAATATTAAACAAAGTCAGGAGAATGATTCTATTAGAAAAATATTGTCTGGGACTTGCCTTCTGATTTAAAAGAAGATTGGTACATGAAAACCAGACTTGGTACCTTTTTTGAAGAAGGACCTGTCATGCAAATGCAGTGAACCCAGAGTTTCTCAGGGATCAGTAATCTTGCTTGTGAAAATTAACAGAGAAGAAACCCACAGCAATCAAGTATATTCTATCACATATACTCTATTAACATTTATAATATGACCAAGCATTTAGATAAAGATTGTGCCATAGTAAAAGGGGGAAAAAAGACTTGTTGACAGCAATTTCTGATCCTCACTTCACTGCATCTCTAGGAACAGTTCAGAAGCAAAAAATGGCATCAACAAACCACCAGTCCTCTGTGACTGATTTTTAATAATCCAGCTACCTTGTTTAGAACTGGCCATTTCTTTTTCTCTGCATTCTGCAAGGAAACAAAAAAAACCAACAAAACCTTTGCCTGAACCAACTTGAGGAGCAGTTCATGATGGTATAGACAAAACTCCTTCAAGTTTCAAGGGAGTGGTGTTTCCCATACAGATGCAGAATTCTGCAGACGTCCAGCCCAATTCCTGCTATTGATGGATCATTTAAGTGCTTCACCCATGCCAAACCATTATCTCTGGACTGTGCAACAAAACCCAATGGTCACATACAATAAGAATCAGCAACAAAAAAAAAAATAAGTTGTCATGCAAGCACTGGAGGTCCAGTTTCAGCAGGAGCAGAGAATTCCTGGTAGCTCCAATTCATTTACTGGGCTCAGATGCAGTTGTTTCACTGGCAGCAGATTTACCACAGAAGCTGTGGTCCCATTTTGGGGAAATCAAGAGCTTTTGTGCTACTCTTCACCTGTCCTGAATTGCTGGCACCCCAAGAAGAGAATTATGCTCGGGCAGAGCTGTGTGGGAGAACATGAAAACACATTCCATTAAATTAGTTACTCAAGTGTGTAGCACTGCCATGCACAGGAGTCAATTACCCTGATAGCCCTGCTCTGCCTCACTCCCTATCACCATATGACTGAAGATCCATTGTATAATAATATCCTGCAATAAGGTGTCAAGAAAGGACATTAGGGGTCTCTGAAGCAGTGAGCATTAACTGGGTACAATATTTTCCTGGGTCCATTTTATTGGGATAATCCCTGAACTATTCAAATACATGAACTCCCATATGAAACGGGTATCTCTCCATCTGCACAAGCCCCGCTACTGATGAACAGGCTGGAAATATATGGGAAGCTACAATATTTTAAATAACTGTTCCATAAAATAAATAGTAAGCACACAGCTCAGCATTTCAAGAGCCATAAAATAAACCATCATCAAAAAAGCTTTTTTTATGAACCCATAAATCGCCTGAAAATAAGCGTTTTCTTCATCTTCCTGTGTTTTAATAAAAAATTCCTTTTTTTACTCACTCAATTACAATATCACTATCAGTTCAAATTACAGGTCAAAGATATGGGGCTTAATGTATGTACAGCCAGTTCTCTTCTCCTAATAACCTGTCATTCCCAGGATTTGAATGTCAGAACAGAGCCTGCCGTGGTAATGCTACCCGGCAGCACAGTGATGAAAACTTTGGACAAATCATGAAGAACATTCCAGATCCAAATCATCAGAAGGTTACTGGGGAGAGCCTTTCATCCCGCTCTGACCCCTTGATCTGACAAGTGACACCTACAAAATGAACAGCTCTCCAGCTTAAATTGTTTAACTGTAGCCTGATCAGTTTTATTATCTTGCTAATCCGGATATCAGCCATTTCATCAGAATGGAAGATATGCATATCATGAATTATTTTGACACCAAGACCTTTTAATTTTTGCCAGCAATATTTCACTACACCAATCAGGGCCTGCAGTCAGTGATGCTGTTCGCCTCCTGGGATGTCAGAGGACAGTGCACTCCTGACAGCACCAAATCATCTGGGAGCTGTAACGAGCTATTGCTGCAATTATTATTATCTCTTGTAGTCATGCATTTCATTACAGTGCAGGCAGACAGAGGTTTCAGTTTCGGGCCGCTCTTATTTAGGAATCTCTGCCATTTTATGGGCTGTAGGGCTCTGTAGTGTAATTTCTTTTCTCCTCGGTAGACAGGGATAGGTGAATTTCTAATAAAAACAAAACACTAGCGAGGTACTGTAGAAAGAGGGAGCACAATACAGTACATTAACCAGCAGTGAAACAGCTTAAATGGCCCACTTGTAGTTTATGAAAGCAGTGGTTAATCAGCAATATGGTTTGCTGCAGAGAGAAATAAAGAACAGTTTATCTTTAAATACATATATATTATCCTTTTCCAAACTACCCACTGCTAAACTTTTTTGAAGGCTAACACTAAATCTTGAAGGGACAGATCTATGGCTCTTAGTGAACTTTTTTCTGCTGCTTCATAAAAAAACCCCTAAAATAGTTCAGCGCATATGCTCAACTGGTTTTTTTGTCTAAGCAGCTTAGTGGCCATTATTGCAAAGCACAGGTATGCAAGCAAGCATGTTGGAGAGAAAGGGGAGAGGAGTAATCTCATCTGAAAATTTATAAAAATTGTAAAAATGAAAAAATGGATATTCACAGGTAGAACACACCATGTCTTATGAGGAACAGCTGAGGGAGCTGGGTTTGTTTATTCTCGAGAAGAGGAGGCTCAGTGGGCACCTTGTCACTCTCCACAACTCCCTGTTGGAGGTTGTGGTGAGGTGGGGACCAGTCCCTTCTACCGTGCTGCAGTGAGAGGACCAGAGGGAATGGCCTTAAACTGAGATAGGGGAGATTCAGATGAGATACAAGAAAAACTTTTTCACTGTTTGGGTGGTCAAGCATTGGAACAGGTTGCCCATGGAGGTGGTGGAGCCACCATCCCTGGAGGTGTTCAAGAGCTGTCTGAGTCTGGGTGATGTTTTGGTGGTGTAGGGGTTACAGTGGTAGGGCTGGGTTGATGGTTGGACTTAGTGATCTTGAAGGTCTCTCTCACCTTTGATGATTCTTTGGTTCTGTGACCAGGGGCCCTTCCCAGGGAATGCATCAACAATCCCCATTTTACTTCTTTCTTACATCTAACAATAAGTGGTGGCCCAAAAGACCTTGTCCTGTCTACTATGTGTTGAACGTCCTTTGGAGGGTACCACCAGCTTCCACAAGCATTACAAAACAAATTAATATGACACAATGTGAGATGACTCTCTTTCTCTTCAGGAATTCCTTTTCCTCAGTTTCCTTTCTCCTTTTCAAACCCACTCCTTCTCAATGTTTAAGCCACAAATTACTTAATTTCATAATAGAAAAAGAAACACCAGCAAAAATAGGGAGAGAATTCACCAATTTCCATGCTTCTTAGTAATGGTATGTAATACAATGAGTGAAAAAAAAATAGGAAACTTTCTCTTAAGTGTGAGGAGCACAGCCAAGCTCCTGGCTTGTCTGTGTACACATGAGAAAACACTGGAAAGTCAACCACACATTCAGAGAATCTAAAACTAAGTTACTACTGATACAGACAGAAATTGCTGCTACATTAAATAAAATAATAATTTGAAGAGACAAATTTAAGTGTAAACAATAAAAAAACTACTTCACACCACCTTTCCCCATGAAAACTACATGATGTCTTCTGTGCTGAGGTATTTAATTATGCACTTTCTGTATTCAGCCATCTCCTCCACATGTATAGTTTCTTTGACAGCAAGAGAGACAAAGTTCTGAATATTAAACTTAAAGTAACATATTCTGCCTCATCACTTGTGTAAAGACAGCTGATATTGCCTGAGAGTTTGGCACCAGGGGCCAGGCACCATATTTTCAGCCACCCACACATAAACCCTTTCAATACAATCACTAGCAACTTGACTGTGAAATTTCCAGACATTGATGGCTAGCAAAGACTAATAGCAATGCTCCTGTGATGGACTCCCGTCACGAAAACGCAGTTCTTCAGCTTTTTGATCCCATCTGTGTGATGTGAAGAGAGCAGGGAAGACTTTGCCTCAGCAAAGATAGGATAGTGTGTCCAAAAAGGAGCAGAGCAGCACACCAGGGTCTGTAGTGTTGTGTTTATTTACAGATGCCATGCAGTTCTACATAACTCCCTTGTTAGTTAAGGGTTGCTGACCCTACAGACTCTTACACATGTGAGCAGTTCCATCAAAGTCACTGGGACGTGCATGAATTAAGATTCCTGCTTCAAGAAAGGCTTAGCAGGATCAAGGCTGGTCCTCGTGGCTGCTGAAATCTTTGAGATTGACTAAAAGGAGAAACTAAATCCACTGAGCCCTAAACAAACAAGAGAATAGTTTCTCATGACCCAAGTCAGTCTCTCTTTGCCTAGTAAGGCAGTAATTCATACCTCTGAGGGACTGGTTCTGCCAGTCCATGCTCGTGGTGCTCAGCTATGGAGAAAGAGAGCTGGACCACACCCCCAGGGCAGGTGACTGAGTCTTGCACTGAGGAGCATCAGCTCAAGGCACTGACATGGACAGCAAAGGTTGCTCTATTGCCTGAGGGTCATGCAGGTGCCCCTGCTCTGCAAGGGCTGGCCCATGGGTGACTTGGAGCTAAATTCTCCAAATCACCCATAGGTGACTTGCTAAAAAAGGCAAGAACCATCCCCCTCCTCCTCTCTTCACCTGCAGGACTTCAGAAAACAACTTTTTTAAGTCACTGCACTTTGCAGGTTATTTAACATGATTTTTAAATTGGCTGTGGCTATCACAAATCAATCACAAGTGAAGACATTTAAAATAAAGCAAGACAGCTCAGCCAGGAGGATCTAAAAGCATCCCAAACTCAGGATGGAATATTCTGGACATTTGCAGCTTTTTTCTCTACCTTGAATCCAAACTCTATGCTTTGCCCCATCACACCTAAGAACAGAGAGCAACTAAACCAAAGTCAGAAGTGTGCTGGCTGTGCCAGGTGGCTTCTTTTTGAGAACAGGTGGGAAGGCACAAAATTTCCTTCAAATTACTGCAAAACTTCAATGTAAAAGAAATTTTTTAAAATTAGAACAATTAATTAGAAAAAATTTAAGAGGGAACCCAGGCAATGGAGTTCTCCCACTCCCACACTACAACCTGTCACTGCTTTCAATTTCCCTTATTTTATTTATTTTATAATAATTTTTATTCCCTTTAAGACAAATGTTTTCCTAAATGACTGTCAAATCCCTTTTTAAAATCAACTTTAAATTACAGTCATCTCTTTGTTATCACTATATCTTGATACACTTGATAAAAAAAATCTTTTAACTCTTGAAAACCTGTAATTCTTTCATGTGCGTCTGTAAGAAATTAAAAATGCAATGCAATAAAAAACAAAACATGAAAGTTGCCATTCTTCAGGTCAGTGAGAAGCTCTTCAAACACATTCATGCAAGCACACAAGGGTACAGACTTCATCCAGGGTCTTCTTTTAAGATAATTTTGAATTCCACATTATTGTGAATAAAAGTTCAGAGGAAAATATGCTAATAATGTCAAAACCACCTGCATTTCAAGCATCTTTTGGTGTGTAAGTGGTGGGTTTTTTTGTTTAACAGAACATCTTTTGGTGTGTAAGTGGTGGGTTTTTTTGTTTAACTTCCTGACTGTGAGGAAGTTACACAACAGATATAATTACTTAATTGGATCCTCGTAATATTTCCAGACAATCAGTTCCAGAATCATCGGGGGTCAAATTCCACAACATCCACTAAAGTGAAACAATGTTGTTAATTGATCTGACTCAGATCACACTCCTTTATATTTTCAAGGATTTCAGCATATGTTAGCATGTTGCTTAAATCTTGAAGTGATTACTACTTCTTGTTTACTACATATTGCATTGCCTTAGTAACATCTTAGTTTGTTTATTTACCCTAAGAGCCAGGTCCTTTGTATTGTAGTCTAAAGAGTGTTTTAGCTTATAACATCAGAATTTTAGCTGTCTTTAATGGCAACACAGCAGATTTGCACTAAAATAAACAGAAGTTCTTCATTAACTTTAGAATGTGTACAGACTCAGCCTTTTATTTTTTACAAAATCAAACATGACAGATTCTTCCCAAGACTTCTTAAAACAGGAACTCAGATGGAACTTCACTTCCATCTGAGTTCTGATGATGATCTGCATTGCAGCCACCAAATATGGTGCATTAGCATTTACCATCTCAGCTTATAGGTGCATTTAGTCATCTAAATGATTCAATAATAATTAAGAATAAAACCGCAGGGATTTTTAAAAATCTGGCTCTCAGCAACCTGTCTAAAGCTTTATCCTTAAATCCAAGGTAAGAATTCAATACTTCATAGGTAGCATGACTAAGCTTCAGCCATCTATTTGTCCCTAGTAGTAACTCATGGAAAATTTTTTCCTTCCCCCTTTGCCCTCCTGTAATGTACTGTGTCTTTCATTCTTGCCATGCTAAAAGGTTAAGGATGCAGTGTGTGCACCAGTAAGAGCTCTTTTTACTTTTGCACTGGTAACCTTACAACCTGCTTAAATTCCAACCACTTCTACCTCTGGTGAATTTACTTTGTTAAATATCTTGCAGTTTATACCATACTTATAAGTAAAAAAAAAAAAACAATTGAATGAAAACATTCATGGTTTGTGTATCACGTGGACATGAATACTCATTTTAAAAACAGAAACAGAAATCTGCAATCCAGCAATGACCTGCTAAAGGCTGGACCAAAGTTACCAAATGCAGTTCCTGGTGGCAGGCTTGCAAGTCCATGTTAGGCTCCCAAGCTCACATTAATCTTACAGCTTCCATCCAAAAGAAGGATGGAAGGAGCCTTACAGCAATTCAGTAGGCACCTGCTGTTTTTGCAGAGAAGGAGCCAAGCACTGCCACAAACAAGTCTTGCTGGATCTGTGCTGTGCCAAGGTATGGGCTGGGAATGGAGCAGCTCTGCTGGCTGTGCCAGGAAGGAGATCACTCTCAGCATCCAGGGAAGAGCTGCAGGTTTTAGGGAGTCAGTAAACCCCAAAAGCTAGGTGCTCTGGAATAATGCTCTCAGCAGAAATCTTTAGGGGTATAATGCTGGACATTAAAAGCAAAACTCAGAAATAATTAAATGACCAGACTCACATTTGGTTTGACTTAAAACCACTAAGTGCTTGTATGTCCCACTAATGTCAAAAGCTACTGTGGCTTTTTTATGGAAGAGACAAATCTGGAATGTAAAATAAAGCAAAATATTTGAAAACTTTGGCCTATAAACCTTGTGTATATAGCCAGTCTAAACTAAACTCCTAAATATTTAAAATCTTGTTTGCTTTTTATTAGACATAATTTTGATTTTAGGAAAAAGAAGAATGAAAATAAAACCTCTTATTTTTACTCATAGGATTCATTTAGATAACTCCATGAGATCACAGTCAGATACATAAATCAAATTAAACTACACAAATAAGTCTTCTTAGGCTTGAAAAGAAAGTTAGGGAAGAACAAATGACCCTTTTTTCCCCTTCTGCCTTATTCATTTTTAACCATTCTTCCTTGTGCGACCACCACTACCATTCATGTTTGAAGTTTAGAATCAATCCCTCTGTTGGTGTTTACATGCTGCAGAGAACCTGACATGTTCCAACAAAGCCTGTGTGAAAGTTTCAGAATATTTGCTTCTGATACACCAGGTGTGTTCACACTTCTCTTTTAAACCTAAGGCAATAGTACATCTACCTGTGTCGTCAGTTTGTTGTTAAGCCACCACACTGGATAGAGAAGCCACTGGCTTTTGAAAGAGGACTTGTTCAGTACATCTGCTGTCTACTTTATGGAAAGCTTCAGGCTTTCTTTTGCCTTTCTCATTCACACAAGGAAGTTTTCCATTCTAAATCACTCTGAATTAACTCGTATACTGCTCCACGGACATATTTATAATTTCGTTTTACCCCGAACACTGTTTATTTTTAATAATTAAAAAGCACTTGGGTTGGTATAAATCCAACCCAAGATTTGCTGTTGTCATTCTATAGTAAGTAACTTTTTGAATTACTTATAAAAGGAACGGTCTCCTGAAAAGGGGAGAAAATCTCTTCAACTAAATCATAAACATTTTATAACATATACTGTCATCCTGGGAAAAAATGTATAAACTTTTGTAAAACCATGCTATCAAGATTGGGGAAAAGCATAATGCAACCCAAATCTTAAAAAAACAGTTGTAATAATGCATTTTACTTTGTAAGCAGGTGGGCAACAAGAGATCTCACACACTATTACAATATGCAGAGGGTGGGCCACTTCTTGCAGAGGTGTTGAAACTTGATGGTGTGTTCAAATGTGTGTTCAAATGTGTGTTCATATCCAAGTGTACATAACCAGTTTTGTTCAGGAACAGACAAAGCTACTTCTAATTACAGTCTTCATATTAAAATCTGAGCATGTACTCGTCTTTGCAGAACTGTGGCCAAAATGACTTTACAATGCCAAAGATGAGGCAGGTCACTCGTTTCTCTGGTGAATACTTATGTGCCCTGGGTTAGGTAGACAAAACAGTACTTCACTGTCAAATTCAGATCAATCATAGTTTGCTTTATTTGCAACCATCCTGCCACGGGAGCCTTGCGGTTCAGTCTTCATTATTTGTGGGTTTGGAAAGAAAAATTAAAATGTGAAACCCTATCAACATGTGAACTCTGCACCCTCTGACATATGGGGCATGCCCCTCGTCCAACACAATCTTTGGTTAACAGCTGTGAGGAGTTTTACCAGGCTAAACAGCTTTTTAGTCTAACCCAGGGGAACTGGCATGTGTTAGCACAGCTACAGAAGGTCTCTACAGTCCCTAAATGTAAAAACATATTGAGGATTGCAAAGAAAAAGTTACAAGGGGGACAGAGTTCAAATAAAATTTGTTCTCTGCTTCATGGCAAGATCAGTCTATGCTAACAAATACATTCCAGAGAGGCTCATTTGCTACAGGTTTGCATTTGTAAATGCTTGGAATGAAGAGCTCCTATTGACATCCCCAGGAACACTGGCACACAGAAACACCACTCCTCTGTGGAGTGAAGACAATTTGAACCACCTGAGGATTCAGTTCAAAGATGAGGTTAGAGGGCTGTGTTCCATTATAAGCAAAATGAAAGGCAGTATCACTTTTGTTTCTTTTT